>VZSG01000945.1:187171-197331 GCA_013398315.1 Nothoprocta pentlandii
TCTGTGGATTAATTTAGCAGATTCTTAATATTAAAATATATATATATTTTTATCTATATTTCAGGCTTCAGAAATATAGTCAAGAATCTTAAATATGTTAAGATGTTTCTTTAATTTACCATCTTACTGATTTTCTAAACAGACTAAAAGATAAGTATAAATAATAAGTAAAAGAGAGCCATCCAAATGCTGGCACATAATCTGAGCTAGTCCTGAGTACCAACATGAGATGGGAGGATATTATCAAGAAAAATGGAAGACAGCATAAAAGAGGGAATAATTACACACGGGAATTCCAAAGAGGAGGAGGAAGAGGAAGAATCTTTCAAATACCCAAGCAGATTTTATTTCCACAAAATAAATTTTATGAGGAACTGTGAAACCTATTCTTTTCTATATATCATGAAAAATATTTGTATATATCCCTAGCATTTGATACTATATCTTAATGGTTTTTGGGTTTTTTTTCAGTCCAAGGGATTTGAATTTAACAAATCAAAGGGCATATGTGTATGGATTTATGTGTATATCTATGTATGTTTGTATGACATGTGGGTGTACACATATAGACATAGCATCCAGAGACTTAAATTAAGACTCTGTAACCCTACATTCATTTGCAGTCATCTCTAGTGTTAGGACTGTGCACCCTGGCTTGGTGACCTCATTATAGTTAGTTGTCTGTCTGTCTTTCCAATGCCTATTCCCTCAGCATCAGAGCATGATAGGAGTGACAAAATGGATTTACCATTATACCTCTGCTTAGCTGTTAGTGTTATTCATTTCACAAGTGGCACTTTTGCTGTTTCTTTTCAACGAAGTAATTCACCTGCTGTGAGCCTGACTTAGAAATAAGAATGAATAATGCATTTCAGATTCAGTTCACACTAATATAGATCTGAGGCATATTTAGCTTTATAAAAAAGAAGAGCTTTGATCTCAGCAGCAGTGAATTTTAAATGTTTATAAGTGTACATTTTTCATGATTTCTGAGTTGTGGCAGCACACATTTATATGTATATATTCACAGGTCTGTTTTCTCAACTGACAATAGCTTTATACGTCCTTTTTTTTCTGACAGAATATTTCGGCATTAGGGAATCTCTTTTTTTTTTTGTGCAGATATTCTATTGTCAATGGCATGTATTTAAAGAGATTGTTCAGCATCAATGAACACAATGGAACAATCATTACAACTAAACCTCTGGACCGAGAGATAGCTGCTTGGCACAACATAACTGTTACAGCCACAGAAACAAGTGAGTAAGAAACTTAAGAACACTGTGTTTTATATTCTGCATGCTGTAATTATCACCTGAATATGCTTTCTTTTAAATGGAGAATACACACTTCTTTCTCATTATATTACTGTTGCTTGTTACATTGAGAAGTATTATTAAAATGATTAGTTAAATAGGAACAGAATGTATTTGAGTTCCAAGGTCCTGTGCTTTTCCATAAAAGAAGATCTTATGAAAAAAAAAAAAAAGAAAAGAAATTGTAATAGGATCAAGACTGTAATGCTTTCAAGTTACACTAAAACATACAAATTGCTCCTGCAGTGCAAGATCTTCTGCTAAATTAGACCCTGGTTAATTTCACACCAGATTTTTGACTAGTATGAAATTAGCCAGGATCTAATTTAACTCCAGTCAGAAACCTGTGGCTCAAATTAATTGTGAATGTAAGACCTAAATCAGCTAGACTTCTCTTCAGCGACAATTAAATCTGCGCAGCATCCTTTATATAGATTTCACCTATCAGTTTTGTTTGAAAGTCAAATGCAAATTACTGCTGTGTGTGCTTTTGGTTACTTTGTTGTCCAGACTTTGACACAATACTCTAGGAAATTAACTGTTACTGATTTATAATACATTTTAACAAGATTATTAGGCATGCTAAAAATAACCAATCCCATCCATTTTGAGGGCTGATAAAAGAAAACACAAAACTTGAGGCCAATCAGTAGATCAAATCAATTTTGCCAAAAATTTATACTATGTTAGTTGCATTCTGCATCTCAGTTTGATGCTATTTATTAAGGCCAGTTTAAACATATACACGTCAATTGCATTGTACTAAAAGGAAATATTCTCTCTCTACATAGGTCAAAATAGCATGTCTAGATGTTTAACATAGAATAGCCCTTAGCAAAAATCACTCGAGTCTTCATTTTTTGTTTGGGAATTGGTAGTGTAATCTTTTTTCAGCTTCTCTGTAAGTTTTTAAACACAAATGTATCTATCTTCTTGTGTTGCTGGACAGCTGGAAGGTGATGGTAGAATAGAAGTCTGTCATATTTTTGTCCTGCCTTGAATAGCTCTATGGAAACACAGCAGGATGGCTTTGGTCTGGACTTTTCTGTTTAGCTAAACAATAAAAAAAGAAAGGACCAAATGTTACAAATGAATATGTTTCTCCTGCGCTAGAAGGAAGCAGGTCTTTTGCAGTAATGAAAGCTACTGTAAAGAGACTGAGCCCTCATTCTCTTCATATTCTTTATTTCTTCAACAATGGCAAGGTCACTGTCTATAAAATTATATTTAAAAGAATTGAAGTTAGGTCACCTTGGTCTGAGCATATCTGAAATGATTTATATTATCAACTCGTAGCATTTTATTCTTTGAAATATAATCCTAATGTGCGTATAAGACATTTTTGGGATAACATTGTGGATACACTGAAACCAAATTAAAAGTCCACTAGGTTTCATCCTCACCACATATTCTATGCAGGTGAGACAAATCTTGAGACTGCATTACAACAGCAACTTCTCAAGGGGTTTACTGATATCTTGGAATTTGTACAGGGCCTAAGAGTTTTGACTCCATTCTTATGATAGGGATCAGAGGTTAGAGTGAGAAACTTGGCTTTGCTATTCCAAACTTCGAGGGGATAATACACAGAATCACACAGAATCACAGAATCACAGAATCACAGAATGGTTAAGGTTGGAAAGGATCTTTAGAGATCATCTAGTCCAACCTTCCTGCTCAAGCAGGGACATCTAGAGCACGTGGCACAAGGTGGCATCCAGGCAGGTTTTGAAGATCTCCAGAGAAGGAGACTCCACAACCTCCCTGGACAGCCTGTTCCAGTGCTCTCTCCCCCTCACAGTAAAGAAGTTCTTCCTCAGCTGGAGATGGAACTTTCTGTGTTTCCACTTATACCCATTACCCCTTCTCCTAACACTGGCCACCACTGAGAAGAGCTTGGCCCCTTCCTACATTCATCCTTCAGTTGTTTATACATATTAATCAGATCCCCTCTCAACCTTCTTTTCTTCGAAGAAAACAGGCCCAACTCATTCAGTCTTTCCTCGTACAATAGAGGCTCCAGTCCCTTAATCATCTTTGTTGTCCTAAATACCTAAATACCAATACCTCAATAGCATGCCTCAAAATCACCCTAAAATAAATCTAACCCAGTTGACATAAGATTGAAAAGATGGAATCCTATTATCTGTTCAGTTTTTGCGTAAAGCTATCTGCTTTATGGCTTGGAGTGTTCTTGCTGAAGAGCAAATAAGTTTCCTATATGTATGACTTTTACGTGGTATTAATTAACTTTCAACCAGTACAAGATTCAAGCAAAAATAGCAGCACTGTAACAGCACATTAAAGCAGGAAACTCTTAAGTCTTCCGCTTTACTTGACAATGATATATGAAAGACAATTTGTTAATCTAGAAGAAGAATACTTGCCTCAGCTTTATCTCCATTGAGCTATCCATGGCCATCAAAAAAAAAAAAAAAAAAAAAAAAAAAAAAAAAAAAAAAAAAAAAAAAAAAAAAAAAGCAAACAATGGAAAAGACTAACAATCTTCCCTTTAATTCTCATCTGTCTAGTGTAACAGGGCACTAACACTAACTCTCTTAAACATCAGGCCATCCTACAAGAGTCAAGAATCATCTGCACATAGGGTTTTGTACAGGAATCTTTTTCTTAGTGGGTTTCACAGCCAATACATGATTACAGTATTTGTGACTTTCTGGAGATATCAAGGCTGGTTTATATCATTAACATCTATTTATCACCTCACTTTGGTATTTTGTTGTTGTTGTTGTTATTGACAGACTTCTAACATTTTATATTAGATTTATATTAGATTTAGATTATTTTATAATTTTATCATCAAACTCTGCCTTCCTTTATTCTAAGAAGAGAATTAGAAACTTGACTTAGTCTAAACTATTTTTTTTAATTTTTAATTCTTTTTTTTTTAATTATTGTCCTTATTATTCCAATTTTCCTTTTACTGTGTAGTGACAATCCCAAACTTTCTTAAGGCCCCTGCAAGTTTTGAATTCTATTTTGTCCTTGGAGTTTTTTTTTCACACAGCTCCCTTTATCCACTGAGTTACTCAGTTTGGTTTCTGGTGGTTAAGCATCGATTTATTCCCTATATTTGCACAGCCTGTTGCAGATGACAAACTGCTTTCTTAGATCTTGTGTTTCATGCTTTCATTTCTGTCATGGCGATTCTCTTCTCATTGAAAGATCTCTAATTTTAGGGCCTGAGTATGATAGCTGTATTTAGTTTTATTTATAGATATTTAGATTCTGACAGCTATTTTCCTACGTGAGTCAAAGCAAGTGCTACCTACTTTCTTTACAAGTTGTATGAGGGATTGGAGGAGTCTGCTTCACCTGACACCTTTGTTAAATATTTACTGGATTTACTAGACTGTTAAATATTTATGGAAATAAATATTTATTTCTGGGGTGCTACTTGTTCCCACAACAAACTCCTAAGATTTCAGAAGATTTTAAACTGCCAAACTGTTATCCTTAAATTATAATGTGGAAATTTTCTCCTGGTTACTTAAGCACACACTGAGAAAATAAAAACAAAACAAAATAAAATAAAACTTCAAATACATACGTAAACAGAAATAACTTCATTACCAAAAATAAATTAAAAGGAAAACCAAAACAATTGGTTAAAAAACCCATGTAGGAGTTTTGGTGTTTTTAGGGCTTAATAAGGTAGAGAGCTTAGCGAAAGTAGATGATATAGTATAGCATAGGGCATAGAGCACAGGGCATGTCGCTCGGAAGATCTCGCGATGTCACGGGAGTTAGGAGCATAATTAATTTATGCAGTTTACTGATAACCCCATGCCATACAAGGCGAAAAGTAGCCTGATTGGGCAGTAGGTGAGTCTCCACATTCAACTGGAGTATATAGGCAGACTGAACTGCGCAATAAACACCATTTTGCCGCATCCTCCATAGTGGTATCTGTGCTCTAGGGCCCTGGGTGAGGACAACCTCAGGTCAGTCCAGCTAATGAACAAAGCTTGCTGACCCCTGTCGGCAGCAAACCCAAATGTGTTCTAGGGAGCTCTAAGCTGGAGAATACTGTCTGATTGCTCCTGCAGGCCTTTGAGGGTAGACATTAAAATTAAGACATTTTCTGTGAAGCTTATTGAACAGAAGCTAGTTCTGGACATGCCAGCGTTAAATTTCTAAGTAGCATTTTTTAAAGAGATGTTATTTTTACATTTACTAAACTACATACCAAGAACTGCATCATTGTCTATCATAAGTATGTTGGCTTCAAGAAGAGAGATGTCATCTCACAACAAAATAT
This sequence comes from Nothoprocta pentlandii, assembly GCA_013398315.1. Classification (NCBI taxonomy): domain Eukaryota; kingdom Metazoa; phylum Chordata; class Aves; order Tinamiformes; family Tinamidae; genus Nothoprocta; species Nothoprocta pentlandii. The sequence goes on from VZSG01000945.1 coordinate 192,767, forward strand.
TTTTAAGAAAACACAGATCATTAGCCTCTGGAAATTCTGATGATTTCATGGGAGGAATGGCAATGTGAACCATGGCATACCTCGTCCTTTATCTCTGCAATAGTTGTTTTTGCTGCCATTTCCTTTGGCAAAAGACTCAAATATAGCAGCACAGGTTCCATAAGAACCAAGAAAATGAATCTTTGCTCCAAGGAACTAGTAAATTACATATAAAAAAAGCTATATAAGAACCAACCAAATCCCTATTGTTATAGGGAAAGCAAAAGGGAGAAAGTTTAGTTTTTCCCCTCAGGTCTATCTGACTAACTTAAGAAATAGCCTTAAGGACTTAGGAACAAAGGCAGTGACACTAGTCACATCATGCAGCTTATTTTAGCTATATGACTATTCTTGTGAATGACTTGTTTGTAGTTTAGACAAACAAGTTAAAATAAACTTATTTAGTATTCTTGAAATTTCTTAGGATAACTTTACAAAAATAAACAGCCCTTATCCAACAAAATAATGTCACCAGTACTGTAGCAGTGAAAATTCTCAGGTACTAGAAAAAATATGTTAAATTGCTAATGGCTAAGCAGAAAAAGCAGACACTTATGAGAGCTATATCATTTAAGTGACTCAAATCCTAGTGAGTAGGTCAAACCCTTACAGGTAGGCAAAAGACTTCAAAGAAGTATTCAGTACCCTCTAATGTTCCTTTTATTGGTTTCAGATGACACATTTATGAACATTTTTATTACATAAGCTAATATTTTTTATTTAGGCTTTATCTATACACAAGTTTAATATTATGTTAGTTTTGGATTGTCTCTGAGACAGTTATAGATGCAAATCTTGTGTAAATGTAGTAAGTACAGGAATAAAAGTGCCTTATGGTGGTTTATTTTCCTTTTCAAATAGAAATAAGCCATATGGACATAGGTTTTATATTTAAAGCCCCAGAAACAGACTGGAGTGGAAGCAGTACAGCTTTCATGAGCACATAACACCTAAGAATTAAATCTGTTGTGCAAATAAGACTTGGAACAAAGCTGTAAGTTCATTCTATCAAGTATGTCAGTAGTAATACTTTAGGCTTGTCTGAGTAAAATCAGATTCCTTTACAATTTCTCTACAAATAAGTGTTGGAAAGCACTGGACAGAACAACTCTGTTACTCCATTCAATCTGTGTTCTTCAAAGCAGTCCCAGCCTTCTGACAACTGAAAGTAAGTGTGAATATCCACTACAATTACTCCACGGCTAGCAGTGACAGAAGTGTTTTGGAAGTATGTATATTTTGCGGAAATTTGCTTTAAAAATGTTAATATTTCAAAATAATAAAGTAGTAACAAAATTTCCTAAAGCAATATGAGTTATCATTGTGCTATCCATGAGCTAGAGGTATTCCATATGAACAAAACTTTATCAACTTTGTACAGAATATATTTTATTTTTTTTACATTAAATCAGTTTCAAACCTAGAAAATGAATGATTGAAAGATATATGCTTATGCATTTTTACATATACTATTGTAATTTAACTTAATGATTTATGCGAAGAAGGAAAACAAAGCAAGAAGCAAAAAGCTTTCTGTAAATACAACCTAGCAAGTCAAGGAAACAGTTTGATTCATGCTGGTAATTCAGATAATGCAATTGAGATCAGAGAAGAAACTCAAGCAGAAGCATAATTACAAATCACATTACGAAATATACTTGAAGCATTAAAAAAGCTACAATGTAAAATATATCTTTAAGTCTCAGTGACTACTCAGTGTGAAATTTAAGAAGTTTATACTTTCTACATTTCTGTAAAATAAGTAGTAGATTGCTTATAACTTTAGTATTTTTTTATCATTAGGAAATCCAGAAAAAATTTCAGAAGTAAATGTGTATATCCAAGTTCTCAATGTCAATGACCATGAACCTGAATTCCCTAAATACTATGAAACATTTGTATGTGAAAATACATTTTCTGGCCAGGTAAGTAATATATATATATATATTTTTTTAAGAATACCTTAGCTATAAATAAAAATAATTCATTAAATCATTCATTGTGAACTAATTTCAAACTTTATCTAATTCAGTGGATATCTAAAGATCTTTAGGTTATGGCTTTCACAATATCTTCCCTAGCCGTCTATTTATGAAGTTACTGTGTGAAGGAAGTGTCTATGTGAAGGTTTTCCTCATTTTATAGTTAAAAGTTCTCCATGGTTTTCCAGGTGAATGCAGTCATGTTGGATAGCTGTCCTAATCCACCAGGTACACCACTTGAATTTAATTTCTTTAACCACTGTCTTCCACAGTTAAATATTATCACAGGTGATCCAGTTTTAGAGTTTAGGCCCTAGCGTAGGTTAGAGCCAGACTCTGCTCAGGATTCTAAAAGAAAATTCTGAAAGAAAAACATATTTTTACAAAGGTAAACAAAATAAGTACAAGATGATCAATAGAAAGCAGTAGGTATAGAAAATCTCTTTCCTTTTTTTTTTTCTTTTTTACTCTAAAATATTCCTTGCACACAGAAAAAGGACCTTTGGATAACCAGGACAATCCTGTTTGAGCGATTTTGCTTTGTTTTGATTTCTGAATCACAGAGCCTCTCTCTACACTGGTTTGGTTTACTTTGACCTTGATCAGTGAGCAGTTAAGCAAACCTTTCCCTGTTACCTGTAGCTTTCACTAGATGTTTATATATTCCTCCAGCAGCACCTGGTTTATTTTTTCTACACTTGGCAATATTCCACTCTGAAAATGCTACCTTAGTTTAGACATGTTTGGAGCAATCCAGTTTTCTAACGTTCAGTAACTCATGATCAGGTCAAAGAACAATCATCAACAATCAAAGATCATTAGTTCCTGTCCTAGAGGCACCATCCATCTCAGCATATGATGGATTCCATAGATTTTTGTCCTATGACTTTCTTTTAGAATAGAATACAGGATTATTCCTACAAAAAATTATAACACCTATATGATAGTGGAGATGGATGGCAAAACACTTTTTCTAAGCAAGTTGTTTTTTGCTTTGTTTGCTTTGTTTTGGTTTTGCTTTTTTTTTTTTTGTTTTTTTGTTGTTTTTTTTTTTGTTGTTGTTTTTTTGCTTTTGCTTTGCTACAATTTTGTGAAAGTTATAGGCAACATCAGAAAAGCCTTTGGAAGCCATTCACAGTAATGGCTTCCATTCACATTAAAAAAAAAATGAATCTGTTACTGAAGTGCATAATTCTAACACTCAGAGATTATATTTTATTTAATGTTTAATATTTAAAACAGAATTGATGGCTGATGTTTTGACACACTTTACAATGAGTAAATGAGTACAATGAGTAAATGAGTTTACTCATTTTTGTACATATAACTTACATTAAAAAATTATATTAGCTAAAAGTTTTATTTGCTTTCATCAGCTAGAAGCTAAGAGGTTTAAAAGTGGTTGTCCACTGAAAAACACAATTCGCATTTCAGAAAAAAATAGTTTAAGCAACTCAAGGGCTCAATCAGACATGTAAATATCTTAATTTGACCATATTTCTACAATCATTTCAAAAGAGTTCAGGAATATGCTTATATGCTATAAGTCGAGATCATAGACTGTATGGAAATTGAAATAAAACAGCATATCTAAAGAGGCTATCTCTTCGTATTTAACAGGAAAAAAAAAAAAAGACATGCTGAGGGATATTCCTCAAGACAACCTACCTCTCTAGAACTCATTTCCTTTCCTTATCTCTGCTGAGTTGTGTCTGAGCTGTGTTGATAGGATACTCCAAAATAAATTTGTACTTCCAGTTTACAGTGTTTGGGAGGGAGCAACGAAAAGCTCTGTAGGGGGAACGACTTTGCCAGAAATGGGATTGCCTTATTGTCCTTGGAGGACTTTTACTTGGTGTCAGTCAGATTTATACTAAAGCAATGAAGAGTCAGGTAATACACTATTTGTGCATAGTCCTAAAGTATAATAGGCCTTGAAAAAGAAGGAAAAAACACCATGAATAAAACAAACAAACAAAATGTTGTCTTAATTATCCAAACACAGAGGCAGTAAACAATAGTTAAAAATAAAAAAGTTTGCTCCAAAGTAATTTCATTCTATGAAATAATATCAAAATATTTGTCTGTTTTTATCAAATGAGTGTTCATTTTAATGTCCATGCATTACATTTTGTATAAGTTACAGACAATTTTAGTTTAGGCTCTGGATCAGAGGATTAGATCTGGGTCGTTGGGAGTATCATTTGAAACAAGAGCTTAAGAATAAAAATGGATGTAAAGAAAAAGGTATTTCTGATAACATTCTAAATCCATTTATCATGCTTGTTGGGTATTTTTAATAAATTTTTCACTGTTCAATTTTTGCTGTTATTTTGGACAGTCATATAATCCACACCGGTTTATACTATCCCCAAATAAAATATTATTTTATGCATTGTAAAACCACTTTCACTGCACTACAAGTATTAATATATTGTTTTCAAGAATAACTTGGGTAGAAATTTGCTATGCAAAATAGAATTCCACTCTATTGTAGCAACAGATAATATCAGATTTAATAGGCTTATATTTATAAGACAACTA
>VZSG01000945.1:198876-218445 GCA_013398315.1 Nothoprocta pentlandii
AGATAGACCACATCTACCGCTCTGCCCTCATCTATCCAGCTAGATATTCCTTCATAGAAGGTGATCAGGTTAGTCAAGCATGATTTCCCCTTGGTGAATCCATGCTGGCTACTCCTGAGCACCTTCTTCTCCTCCATGTGTCTGGAGAGAACAGCCAGGATGAGCTGCTCCATCACTTTCCCAGGGATGGAGGTGAGGCTCACCGGCCTGTAGTTACTCGGGTAAAGTAAAGATATTTCAAATGTCTGTGAGCTACATGCAAGCAAGATGATCAACCCAGAATATATCCAGTTGTATGTATGGCATTTTCAGCTCCTTGCAGATATTAGTCTTTCTTTGTAACATGCAAGAAATATATTTTGGCAGACAAAGTTGCACTGCATACACCTACATTTTGAATTAGTATAGCCTTCTTTAATGACTATTCTGGCAATTCTGAATTCCTTTGAGAATCACATATGAACTGACTTTGATGTTGCAGCTTGCTTAGTCTTTATTAAAATAGAATAAAACGTTCCATTGGACCCTCTCTAGAAGTTCCACATCCCTCTTGTTCTACAATACTCCAGGTGCAGCCTCACTAGAGCTGACGAGAGGGGCGGGATTTCCTCCCTCCACCTGCTGGCAACACTCCTCCTGATGCAGGTCAGGATCCCATTGGCCTTCTTGGCCACAAGGGTACACTGCTGACTCATGGTTAACTTCTTGTCAATCAGGACTCCTAAATCCTTCTCCATGGAGCCACTTTCCAGCAGGTCAATCCCTAATCTGTACTTGTGCCTGGGGACACCAGCGTGCATTCCTCCCCAGGCGTAGGACCCTGCACTTTTGCTTGTTGAACCTCATGTTCTCTGCTCATTTTTCCAACCCGCCTACCCGTCTTGGTCCTTCTGAATGGCAGTGCAGCCCTTTGGAGTGTTGGGCACTCCACCCATCTTGGTATTGTCTGCAGAGTTGCTCGGGTTGCACTCTGTCCCCTCATCCAAGTCACTGAAGTTGAATGGTACTGGGCCCAGTACTGACCCCTGGGGGGCACCACTGGTCACAGGCCTCCAACTAGACTTGGCCCCATTTATCACCACCCTCTGAGCTCTGCCATCCAGTCATTTCTCAATCCATCTATCTCATGTCTACTATTTCTTCCCCCTTGTGTTAGCTGGGGGATGAAATCTGTAACAATTTGTTGCTGGTGTCTGCTCCTGCTTCTCCCTAACTTACAGATATTCCTTAGCCTTTTAAGCTCTTTTAGCTCAGCTAGCATGATGAGCAGATCTTCCACTGGTTCACACCTCACACAGTTGCTCTCTCCCAGGCTATCCATAGGAAGTGGCTATGGCAGTCCTTGAAGTCCAGCACCTGGACAGCTATATACTTTACCGATTGGTCAGTCTGGGTGCCTGTCTCCTTCTTAGTGAGTGCCAACGAGGCCCTCCAGAGAGTGATTGCCATAGTGAGTATACCAGAGAGCTCGCTGCTGCTCGACCTGCCCTCACTACCTGCTGCACTAAGCCCTGCTCCCCATGCTCCCTGAGGGCCAATCTTGTAGGCAAAGGGCTTGGGCCACCTACCCTGGTGACTCCGTCTCTGCTGTGTCAGAGACATCTGGGGCTGGGGGTGACTCGCTCTGCTGCTCCAATGCCTGCGCTTTGCTATGCAGCTTTGGGTGGCCTATTATCTCCTTTGGGAAGGATCTCATGGCATGAGTCTCTGCTCCGGAGCCGTCACCTACGAGGAGTGATACCATATTTGACATCAGCATATGCAAATAAAGATAAAAAGGAGAGTTAAATGTCACATCATGCATTTGATAATAGTGATTCCATTGCTGAATTCTTCACCATTTTATTTATACCATAGCAGAAATACCTTAGAGTAGGACCAAAGGCAATTTGATCTTCTATAAAGGGATAAAGGAGGCCAAAAGAGAAACCATGGTCTCCAGATAGAAGGTCTACATGAAGAATGTAGATGTTCATTATGATAGCAGATATTTCATCTTTTACATGTATTAAACTCGGCTTGTCATAATATATTGTTAAGCAAATAATTGTTTATTAAGCAAGTTTTATATCACTTAATATTAAGCAGTTATTTCTTCTAAGAGAGAAAAAAAAAACTGCTTGTGACACCTCAGACAGTTTGAACAAAACTAGCTCTGTATTCTCAAAGATATGGGTGATCTGACCTCCTACATTGTGTAAAACACAGTGCAGTTCCTACATTTCATTGAGGTAAGTTCAGTGAAAAGTAAAAAAAAAAAAAAAGAAGGAAATAAAGAAAACAGGAACCTTCTAAAGATGTTGATACAGTTATTAAGTAGAAGAATTTTCATCAAGAATATCAGGAAGTCAGATATTCCATGATTGGTCCTTTACAGGACAAAAAATACTCAGTTGCTATTTAGAAGGTTTAGTGAAAAAAAAAAATCCCCAGATAATTCAGCATAGAGAGATCTTATCTTAGGCTGTCACTTTTCTTGTGAAATTATGATAAGTCTTACTAATTTTGGTCAAAGGAGCATCAGCTGTCCCGAGCACTATTCTCAGTGTTTTTGAACAGAAATAATGAATAAAGCCAACCCCTCTTGGGGCTTTGACCAGTTTTTCTCAGTTTTAGAGAAATGTAGATTTACAAACGGGATACTAAAGCTTCTAGATTAATGAGATTTGAATTAAAATATTAAAAAGAAAATCCATTTCAGCCAATTAAATGCACTAATATGATATTTTGTAGAAACAACATGCCAGTTACCCTTCTTTCCTTGTTTATTCACAAAACAAGTAGGTTTACTACTTGTCAACATTAAGAAGTAAGGTAAATATTAAGAAGTTGCCTGAGTTGCATGTGTGTTGAGAAAGCCACAAGGAGTCTTAAGTTTGTGTAGAATAGTACGGGACAGATCAAAACAATAGAAATTTTCTTCAGGTTAGATATGTGCTCCTCAGAATTATATTGATTTGATTCAGATATAGCTAAAATTTATGGGGGAAAATGATAGACTCTTAAGAGTCCTAAAACTCCTAAAAACATAATTTCCAAAGTTATACCTAATACCTACTTAAATTAACCAGAAGGAAAATTGGGAGTTACACCTGATACCTATTTCAATAACTTAATCAGAAAGAAAATGGAGAATATAAAAATAATGCCTATAGTTAATTTTTTCTTTTTTTGGAAATTGCTATAAGTAAGGATTTTTTTTTTTTTTTTAAGTTTCTCATCTCAGATTTAGAGTCTTAATAAGCTACATTCTTATACAAACTGGGAGAAAAAGACTTCATGATTCGTTAATCCAGTAACTATAAGAGTTATGTTAAATCTCTCATAATAATTGCAAGTAATGGACAACATTCCTCGAAAAATTTGAAACAGTCTGTTCAAGCCCTCTATCCACCCATAGAAATTTGATTGAAATTCACATTACTTTTCAAACAGATAAAGACATCACTGAAATCATAAAAAAAAAAAATTGTTTTGAATTTAAGAAAATTCTAAGACTGTAGAGGAACCAGTCTGCTCAGCAGGAGTATATGACCAAGCTTTGAATAAGTCAACTCAGGTATCTCATTATCACTGTAGAGCCCAGGTATCTCATTATCATGGAGTGTTCTTCCCTGCTTAAGAAGCCAAGCTAAGAATAAGAAGATATTAGATGTGACTAAGACATCTAAGACGGGTATTACTGTACAGTATTGATGCATTAACCTGTATATTGAGTGCAGTTTCATTGACCCTGAACTGCAGGGACAAACATATAGCCATACAAGGATTTTTCTGAGCAGTAAACATGAAATCACTAGAAAATCTGCAGCAAAGACCAGAAAAGACCTTTAATTTGTTGAGGTATAGAGCAGAACAATATTAGGAAAATAGCCCTGTTCTTGACTGGATGTATACATTTTCAGTTTCCATTGCTGTTGATATATAACATATTCTAAGTATTATATTCTATTAAAAAAAAATCATAAAAGCAAGGATTTATTGTCAAGAGTAGATCAATTATTAGCGATCAATTATTACTCTACACTGATTTCTTTGCCCTTATGACTATATTTGTATATATTACATCACCTTTCTATTTAACTTTTTGCTCTAAGGAAAAGCAAAGTTTTTCTGAAGATTTGTTCTTTGCACACTGTTACCAGGTACATCATTGAGCAATCAATCAGCTTCTTAGTGGCATTAAAAAAAAAAAACTTAGATATCTTCATTTTTCCGTAGGGTCAAAATATAGACTTGAAATAAATTTCATGTATAAAAGGGGACAACGTGCAAGGAACACAATACTTCTATGGTATGTGCCACATTTTAGACTCTGCTGTGATGATTTCAGCAAACTCAACTTGTCTGAAAAGAAAAAGAATGTGTTGAAATCTTAGATTTTTGATAGAAAAATGGCTTAATCGGGAAAGAATTTTTAAAAGCACAGGTTGAAGGCTGATGTCTACTTCCACTGACTTACTACTGGTTTTGCTTCTAAAATAGCCCTTGTGATATTCATATGCTTTCTGGCTGAGGAGAGTTGAGACTTGAAATCTTCTGGGTACAAATATCTAGAAGGCATGAGATGAATGACAAAAAAAGAGCTGGAGTGTAAAATGGATGTTATCATTTCTGAATTTTGATGAGCTTGTATCAGACTACTTTCCTCCTACTGGTGAGGATTTTCTCTTGCTATTGTATGCTCTGATGCTTGAGTCACTGAATATTCACTGATAAAAGTGACAAATATTAGATTTTTGCATCCAGAAATATTACTAATTATATAACTAGAATGTAGTTGTTTATTTACAAAGATGAAAGATATTCTTTTTAATGCTAAAATGTTAATTTTGATTTTCATCTTGCAGATGGCAATCTGTTTTGACAAATTTGCAGGAGAAAGCTATTTTGTTTTCTTGAGGGAAAAAAAAAGTAACAAACTACCAAGTAATTCCATAATCTAGCTGTTAGAATTTTCAGAATCAACAATTCAAAACATGAGCTTGTCATAATACTTCACTTACTGCAGCTGCCATGTGGAAGTTGAATGATGCCAATGTGTCTTGCAGGTCTCATGGAAAGAGATTCGATGTAGAGGAATTTATTCAAATGTAGAACGATAAACTTTCACCTTGGGAAAAAAAAAAGATAAAATTTTGTGTGTGTATCTGTATCTATAAATACATATGTATTTTTGTATATATATCTTTAGACATATATATCTATACGCATATATGTGTATGTATTCTGTGAAAACTTTATTTGCCTTTGTCTTTTGATCCGACAAATCTTTCATATTTTCTCAAAGTTTTAATGTCTACCTCTCTTAAACAAATGCAAAATCAAAGCATCATATATGCAGAACAATTTAATATATATTAAAACACTAGCAAGTCACAAATTAGACTTGCTTGGGTATCTAAGATATATATTAATGAATGCATAGAATTCATATATTCACAGATCCCATCTCCAGCATCAAGTTTATTATAATACAATATGCCTTTTTATTGTTTTTATTATTTTAAAGAACAAGTAAATATTTTTATTCTTAAATAATTCTGTTCTTCTATATTTCCAGCTAATTCAGAACATCAGTGCAGTGGATAAAGATGATTCAATAGAAGGTCACCATTTTTTCTTCTCCTTGGCTCAGGAGGCCACAAACAACTCACATTTTACTGTCAAAGATAATCAAGGTAGTGTCACTCATGTAAGCTCTTTAAGACCATCCTAACGAGAATCATGTTTCTAAAGGTCCTAAAAGAATAGCATAGAACATACAGGTATGAACACATTATGAGACACATTTCCTAACAAAAATTCAGTAACACTAAAGAGGTTAGAAAGCTGAGTTTTTGTTTTACACCACCCCATCTGTCTATCTAAAATACATAAATACACAAAAAAAGTAATCTTATTCCCTAACTCAGTTTAAATAATATATCCTGGCTGCTTATGATATCATATATTTGTCTTCTATATGTCATATATCTTCTATATATCTTCTGTATATTTTAATGCTTTTTGCATCTGGGTTGCTTGAGAATTTTAAGGATAATGCTAAAAGAATGATAACCACCAAACCAATCTGAAGTGATGGAATTTCAGGAAAGAAGACCACTTAAAATCAGTCTGCTGAGACTATGAAGAAGAGATTTTCCAGACTCAGCTAAAGTACACATTGTTGTTATCGATTTTTGTTAATTATTTGAATGTTCTGACTAGGTGAATAAATCAATGAGAAAAAAAGTTTTGGAAAGTTCAGACCATGTTAAATGGCAAACTACCTTTCTCAATATCAGCAAAGTTAAAGTCAATGCTTTAGTGTGTGTTTCATTTCCTAGCTTCATTAACCTCTCTTTCTCACTGCCAGGAGAAAGCTTGCTCCATTAAGGTTAAGTTCTGAACAATACAGTGAGCTTCTCTCAGTTCTTTTGCATCTTGCATAAGCTCCAAGCAGAACTACACACAAGGTCCCATTCCTTTTGATGGCTATTGATAGGGAAATTATATTTTCAAATATAATATAACAGTAGGGTCAGACATCAATCTCTCCCCTTCTGATACAATTCACAGAAATAGCTGTATGAAACAGAAAAGTCTTAGTTAAAAGAAAAAGTGAGTATACATATCTGGAGCATTTTTTTCTACATACATACATGAAATAATTCCCCATGCCATGACTAAAAATCACAACATATAAATAGTGATGTCTTATCTTTCTTTTTTCTTCATTCATATATGTTTTCTTATTTATATACATTTCTTTTCATCTTTTCATTATTCTTTTCATGATCATTTAGGTTCTTTGAAAAATAAATCTAATATAAGTTTCAAATTGGAATTAGTTCATATGTAGCAGAAGTTGAATTTATTTGTTAGGTTTCGTATAGTGCTAATTTCTGAATACTATAAGTTAAATATAAAGCAAGAGAAGAGCCTATAATAAGTTTTTAAAGCAATTTAAGTGGTATGAGCTCAGTTAACTCCATTGGTAAATCAGGCAATGAGCAAATGACTATTTTGGGCAGATTTTTCTTGCTTTCTCTCCTTTCTCTTGCCACCTGCTTTCTTTCTGTGCTGTCAGACACACTTTAGGGGCCTTCTGATTGATAAAAATGTCTATCGTTCATCTGTGAACTGGTAGCAGCTGGTTACCTGGAACTATTTTAAGAACCTACACTGAGTGAGTATTAGATTCTAGAGGAGTATTTTTCTTTCTTATCAGTGTACATTAAAAAGAGATCTCCTATTGCCCCTAAAATATATCTGTCAGAATACATGCAATTATTCAGGACTGAAAAATAATAATTAGCACCTGGCTTAACTGTCTTGCCTTTTCTATTATACAGGTTTGTACTGTACCGAAGTTTTTAAATAGTTCAGCCAAATGCGCCTGGATTTTATTGCCATCATTAAAAAGTGATAAATATATATCATGCATATAATTTATCTTCTAGATAACACTGCTGGAATTTTCACAGCACAAAATGGCTTCAGTAGACAAGAGCAGCTTTTTTTCTACTTGCCAATCTTAATTCTGGATAATGGAACCCCGCCACTTACAAGCACAAACACTCTCACTATCACTGTCTGTGACTGTGACACTGAAGTTAACATCTTCTTTTGTCGATATGGAACATTCCTGTATTCCTTGGGTCTGAGTACAGAAGCTCTAGTTGCTGTTTTGGCTTGCATAGTAATTCTCCTAGGTAAGTACTAGTAAATGAAATAATTTTGCTTCCTTTTACAGTAGATTTGATTATGTGCCTTGGATATTCCCTAGAGTGGAAGAATGGAAGTAGTGTGCTACTGAGAAAAATCCAATAAGGCAAATGCTTCATTTCTCTTCTGTTTTCTTGACTATAAAGTGATCTTTTTTTTTTTTTTTTTTTTTAAAAAAAAGGCCTTACAAGTTGACTTAGTTGAGTAATGCTCCTATTTTTTTCTCTAGCAGTAGTAATAATAAAGATTCGGAAAGCCAACGGCTGTATGAGAATTGGATTAATATGACCAGAATTCCATTCTGCCTTAGGTATGGATAGGTCAAATGTGGAGCAAATATTAAAAAGCCAAGCAATATAATAATAATAATAATAATAATAATAATAATAATAATAATAATAATTAAAAAGAAAAAAGACTGATACTATCAGGAAGAAGCAATATTAGCCTTAGAAATAAACCAAAAGTTGTCCTCTCTGTTAATAATGTAGCATCTCCAGGCAATCATTTATCTAAGAATTGAGCATCACCTTTTTCCTCTCAGGAGATTCTAAATTCGCCTGCATTACATCACAGAATCACAGAATCACAGAATATTCAAGGTTGGAAGGGACCTCTAGAGATCATCTAGTCCAACCTTCCTGCTCAAGCAGGCACACCTAGAGCATGGGACACAGGGTGGCGTCCAGGTGGGTTTTGAAGACCTCCAGAGAAGGAGACTCCACAACCTCCCTGGGCAGCCTGTTCCACTGCTCTGTCACCCTCACAGTAAAGAAGTTCCTACTCACCTGGAGATGGAACTTCCTGTGTTTCAGCTTATGCCCATTACCCCTTGTCCTATCGCTGGCCACCAATGAGAAGAGCTTGTCCCCTTCTTCCCTGCATTCTCCCTTCCTGAACTTATACATGTTAATCATATCTCCTCCCAGCCTTCTCTTCTCCAAAGAAAACAGGCATCAAGGGAGTACTGGATGTTACACATGAATTTGAGTGTTATCTAAATAATTAATGGCCTGTGAGGCCTGCTTGTACCTGTCTTTGCAGAGAGAAGCCCCTGTCACTCACAGCTGGTAAGCAACCACTCCCAAAACCAATCCTAAGGTTTAAGACTGGTACTTCCTCTCCTGCCCAGGGTGGTAACTGCGACAAGCCATAGTGGAGTGACAAAAAGGAAAGAGTCTTCTCCTCAATGAAGTGTGCCACAGCCCCTGCTATGATAGGTTTACTCTCTAAATTCCCCAAATACCAAATTATGTGATGATATGGGAACATTATAGCAGTTGGCATATTGCATTTCAAATCATGCCCCAAGGGTTAAATGCCCATCCTCAAACACTGTGCCTCTCTGAGTTAGGAAGATTTACGTATGCCCACTTCTGAGGCCAAAAATGCCAAAGGAGTGATGTAGCTAGTAGACTAGATCTGTGTCTGTGTTCCAGCCAAGTGACTTTTGTCATTGATACAAGTCTTTGAAAACTTCTACTATTTCTTTCCTGAGTCTGGCCTCCTGGCCAAATCCCTCTCATTGTTGCTTGTTCAATAATATTGCATATTGGAATTATTCCATATAATACAATATGTCATAAAATGTCATATCCAAAAATATCACAAGTGATGGATCATGATAAGGAAACAAATTTTTCCATTGGAAATGAAACATTTCAAAAAAAAAACTCAAATTCAGAAAACAGATATAATCGGGTTTTCACTAATTTAAAACAGCATGATATCAAATTATCATTACAAACAGAAGATCTAGCATAATTTATATTTTATACTACTTTTAGAGTTTTATAAAAAACTTGACTTTTTATACTAACCTACTTTTAGAAATGTATTGAAACAAGAAGACTATAATGTAATATCTACATAGAGCAATGCCAGGAAATAAAGGCCAGAAAAGAAAGAAGTAATAGAAACAGAAATTGCACTGCCTTAAGATACAAAACTTTAATGGGTAATTATACTCTCAATGTTTTTCTTAATGAGAATAAATACAATTAGTAATACTTTTTAAACTTCTGTGTCACTGAAAGTATTAAAAAACAATTTTAAATGAATCCTACTTTTTTTCCATGTAGGATATTCAGGTAAAGAGCATTCTTTATCTACCCTTTTACAGTATGACCTCTACTAGTCTATAAATAACAGCATACAATACTAAGCATATCATAACTAACCAAAGGAAAGCTGTGAGGCTTGAAAATGAAGGCTGGCAGCTCTATTCTGATGCTAAATTTTGATCTGTCATTGTAGCAATGCAAAAAAGAAGACAAGTCCAAGAAAGTTAATAGAATTATTTTGACTTTGTATCAATGAAAGAGGAAGTTAAAGGGTGTTAAAGATCACCCATATTTCTCGTTCTGTCTGCAATCTTATGGTTTGATTTTTCATAGTGTAAGGAATAGGCCTTTGGTCTCATGACTGGAACTTTTTGTGAGAACCCATTGAATTTTTTCCCAGAATAAAACACTACAGTTCAGCCTCACAAATGCATTTCAGTTCCCCAGAAGCAGCATCTTGATCAATTAACTGTAAATCAACCTCTTGATATTACCTTGGGCCTTCATGATTTTGTAACATGTAAGAAATTGCAGAAATACAATGGCCTATATATAAAAAAAAGCTTTTTCTTTAAAAAAAAATGAGAAGACACTGAATAGTGTTTAGAAGATTGAAACAATAGAAGAGTAGCTCATCATTATTATGCTTAGAGGACAACCCTCTTGAGCAGACTCTAGGTTTCCAACACAGAAAAAATTATTCTGTAATAAACACAGAGATTATTCTGTAAACTGAGATTTGATGTTTTTAGTCTTACGTACAGTACCAGAGACACTGTATCTAAACGCGTGTTCCCCTTGTACGAAGAAAAACTTCAGGCATTCCTGACTGATGTTACAGCATTAGACTTTCCCGTCAGTGTGTTTAAAGACGAGGTAGTACAACATTTTTTTGGCTTTTGGTGGTATATCTGGGCAAGATCTCTTTATGGACATAAAGGAGTGAGGATGAGGTACTGTCATTGTGCAGTCCAGGTTATCAATGGAAATGTTCATCAATGATCATCATGTTTACTTGCAGAGAACCTTTCTCTGGATGGAATTAACCCTTGATGCTTGTTGGGCCAATGTATACCACAAAAATCGAAGCAGAAATAAAAGTACACACATCAATTAAAAACGGAAGGAAACCAATAATCTAACGTATTCTTCACAGACATACAGATTCAAATGAATATCACATTAAAGTATTTTGGTTGTTATTTAAATATAGATTTTTTAAAAAATTTACCATAGAACGGTCCTTTTTGCTCTCCAGCCTTCTAGTCAGTATCATCAAACTTATTATTAGATGGGTTCATCATGCAAAGTGTTTAGAGAACTGAAATTGTTACTTTTGTTTTGTAATTGTAGCATAGTATTGTAGAAATTCCCTTTTATAATGTCAAGTTTGATGTTAATATCTCCCAATCACATAATATCTGTATAAGAGAGGTATCCCCTTAACTGCCCCCTCAAAATCCAGGGGCAGTTTTATCATGTTACATCCTGAATAGAGAACTGTAGTACAAAGTTTATTTATTTATTAAATAGAACTGCAGCTAAATTTACCTAAAAACTGAAATCATTCATTTCTGTGAATGTCATTGAGTACTTGAAAGGGTACTCTACCATTTACTCTCTTATTCTCTGACAGAGAAAATAAGTCTAGGAGTTTAAATATGTAAGGAAGAAGCTGTTTTCATCCATTGGTCTCAAACTTTAGTGAGGCTTCAAATATCCAAAGCAATATAATGTAAGGATATTTGAACCAGATTCTAAATACTCTATGTTTTCCTACCAGTTGAGGAGATCTCAGCCACTGTCTTTTATTTTTCATCTGCCCTTGCTGAGACTTTGATCTGAGAGGGAGATAGTGCGGAGGGAGAGAAAGAGAGAGAGAAAAAGAAATTAAATTTTGAATGTGGAATTGATATATTAGATGATGAAGTAAGTTTCAAAAAGTGTAACCTGTGTTCCTATCACTGCTTCAAACTCTCATTTAGCCAAATAATACCTCCATATCATTCTCTCCTTTTATAAGTCCCTCTGTAATCATTTTACCACCACATACAATGTTCATTTCAAAACCATAAAATCCATAAACATTACAGCTCTATAAATCTTTGAGGATAGCTTCACTTTGCAGTAGCACTGATATTAAGGCACATTGCCACTTTTCAGGTTTTTCCAAGCAAGTTCAAAATTGCTGTTTCTGCTTACTTTTTCCGTTATGTTTTTGCTTTCTGTCTAGTTTTCATTTTGGCAGTTTTAGCCATAAGGCAGCAGCGTCAGAAATCTCTGTTTTCGGAGAAAATCGAAGAGTTCAGGGAGAACATTGTCCAGTATGACGATGAAGGAGGTGGAGAGGAGGACACAGAAGCTTTTGATATTTCAGCGCTGAGGACCCGCACTGTCATGAGGACACACAAACCTCGGAAGAACATCACCACAGAGATTCACAGCCTCTACAGGCAGTCTCTACAGGTTGGCCCTGACAGCGCAGTGTTCAGGCAATTCATTTCAGAAAAGCTTGAAGAAGCTAATATGGATCCCAGTGCTCCTCCATACGACTCACTTCAGACATATGCCTTTGAAGGGACTGGTTCTTTGGCTGGATCCCTCAGCTCTTTAGGCTCAAACATGTCGGATATGGATCAGAATTATGAGTACCTTGCAGAATGGGGACCTAAATTTAAACAGCTTGCAAGCATGTATGTTTCTCGTAGAAATGGGAGGGATTAGCTCGCTTTCATTGTCAGCTTTTTAAGTGCTTGGCAACAAAAAACAACACTTGATTTTTAAACAGAGATCAGTTATCAGTCCATATTTAAGCACCAAAATAAACATTTTTTTTTCTAGAATCTGCTGAATATGAAGGTATTTTGAAAAATTATACCAGGAGTGTCATGGGCTGAGGAATGGGTATTCCCCGTTTGGAAAATCTAGTCTTTATTTAGATGTCTGAACAAGAACTGTAATTTTTTTTTGAAAATCTAGACCCAGCTCTGGGTGCTGAAAATCTGGATACAAGCAAATACAATAAGAGGAGTAGAAGCCATATATGAGTATTGTAAATATTTGGTCATCTGCAAGCTTTAAACTCCTGCCAAAGTTAAGACAAACTTTTGCTGTGGAATATATTAATTTAACCAAAGTTAAAACACGCATATTTGTATAATGCTTCATTATATAAATATACTTATGTAGTAAAGTAGACTCTAGACATTCTAAAACAATTGTCAGAAGGATTTACAGAACTATTTATTTTTCAGAGTGATTAAACTAAATGTTTTCCTATCAGTATAAAAATAAAGATTTGTTACAACATCAACAAGTATCTTCTACTACATTTTTAATAGAACTATTGGCAAGTGCCTAAAACCAATAATTAATTTAGCAACTACAATATACAAAAAAAAAGTTCAATTTAGAATCACTATTCAGCTTAAATACTGAAATCAACTACTATATGTTACTTTCTTTTTTACAAAAAAAAAAAAAAACGATCTATATCTGGTCATTTTTACTTTTATTGAGAGTTTAAAATGACTCATTTACCATCACAGATTTTTATTATTATGGAGTACAAAATTAGTTGTAGTACTCAATTCTATTGTAACAATATTAAAAATCTTAAAAATTCTAAGATGGTGAACATAAATCTTTATGTATAGGATTAGATAATAAAACAGTAAGATGCTTTAATATTAACCCATTTTTTCAGAAAGTGATTCCATCATTCTAAAAAACTCAAGTCAGACTTCAAAATTAATTTCCCACTGTATTTATTTCCAGGACAGTCCAATGAGTGAGTCAAAGTATATCTCAGAATATTTACTTAGTTTTACCTACGCTGGTAAAAAGCAGCAATTTTGCATCCAAAGGTTATGAAACGTATTCAAAATAGGAAAGGGTCTGGGAAAGGGTCTTGCTTGTTTTTTATTCATCTCTTTTTCATTGGATGAGTATTTTATAGCATCTGTATCTTGTAAACAAATGAAATATTTCCACACTGAAAACTGACATCAGGATAAAGAAAATTATTTTGTGTTTCTGTGTGTGTTTTTCCGCCTGTTCCCCCCTCCCCCCCACACCCGGCCTTCTCTCCATAAGTTCCAAGGTAAGCACTGCTGGATATAGTAGTGAGGTAGATAAAGCTTATACAAGAATAAAAAGGGAAAATACTGGGCATCATCTGACTAGGTACAGATCAAGCAGCATGTCCTTTCTAAGGAAAAACTGTCTGTAGTCTAATAAGATCCTGGTATGGATGAGCAGATAAAAAATATCTGTAAGAGAAGTACAACCAAAAGTCCTACCACCCTGTGCCTTGTGCTGTAAGTACCCCTGCTTGAGCAGAGGGTTGGACTAGGTGATTTCTAGAGATCCCTTCCAACTTTAACTATTCCGTGACTCTGTCATAGCAGTTACAACTTTACATAGCATTACAACTTTAGATGATGACTGTGACTGGAAAAGGAGACCTCTCTCATCAATTCACCCAATATAAAATGGTTTTATTTTAATTTTGTATATCAGAATGACTATTTATTTATTTATTTATTTATTATTTTTACTAGCCTACCACTGGGAAACTCTCCTGGTTGCCACTGAGGATAAAGTTAGTCTTTAATTCACATAACTTTCCTTTTGTCATTTCTTACAGATCCTGTCATTACTATCCTAGTAATTTAAAAATTGCATTGGAAATGAGGTTGTTTTAACACTCATTCTTAACTGTATGAGTAACCCTGTCAGATGAGAGCAAAATATTTCTGAAAAGACAGTGTGCATTTTAAGCTTCAAAGTCAGTTTTGATGTATGCTTTATGTGGAGTAGAAGGTGGAGATTGTGATTTTACATACTGGAAAAGAATGTATTTTACTCCTGATCCAGAACAGCAATTGAATGGAAAAAAAAAAAAAGAAAAACAAATAAGTATTCTAAAAATAGTTACTCTAAGTTTAGAAACTAAGTCCAGAATATTTCTTTACCGGAAAGAATATAAATCTGTATTTTATAAAGAATAGTTGATTTCTGTTAATAAAGAATTGAAACTCTTTACAACAATAATCTACATCCTCTCACTGAGAAAAAACGCCTTTCTATATACCTCACACACAGACCAGTTATTTGAGATCAGTATGAAACCCTCTCCCTACAGACTAGAAGATTATATATATGCAAAATACTCAAGAGCATATTTGTTAGCAATGCCACTAACAGCAAATGCTAAATAAAATTAAGATCTATCACTACCTCACATAAATCTCTAATTCTGTGAGACCAAGTATGAATATTGATGACTATTAATACTAAAATATTTTAATTGCCATTCAAGTGATGCTTTAATAATTCTAAATCTGTAGTCTAAATGATATTGCATATACAGATTTAAATAGGATTAGTTTATAGAGAAACACTGGTATTTACACAGGTAAAAAGATACTACAAAATTATTTGAATAAGACTTAAAGAGATCCAAACCTTCTCATACAAATATGAAGCACTCTTCTGATGTCATTATGAGCAAATTCATCCCCCCCCATCACAAAATCCACAGATTTCCCAGGTGTTCATCTCATCCAACTTTAGTCATCTAAAAATTAATGCAAATTTTTCATCTATTTTGAATTGAATGCTTGGAATCAGTCTGGAAGAACCAGTGATATGCAATAGCATTAGCCTAGATAACTAGTTTAAAATCAAAGCCTAAAATTTAGATTATTTAAGTTGAGACGAATTCATCTCTCGCTATTCTGTGTTTCTTTTTTCTATGGATCCAGTATGCTGCTCCCTTTCAAGTCCTGAAAGTATGAGGCAGGATGGATACTCTCTGGGCCAGCAAAATGAGCACAGGACCTTTCCATGACTGTCTGCAGTCATGAACACCTGGGGACAAGTCCCTTTCACATCAAGGGCAACTCTAATCTGCTGATGAATGACCCCTAAATCTTCATCTGCTTCCAATGCTCTGATTAGAATATAAAGACTTTGCTTTATTTTCATGTCTGTGTAAGAATTGCTTGAAAAGGGGGAACTCAGAGAAAGACTAAGGCCTAACAAAAATTTTGGCATGACAGAAGCTTGCTTGCCATGAGACACAGTTGCAATTTCCAGGATGGTTGGTACGCACGGACTCTGCTCCTCCATGGTTCCCTAGGCAGCACAATCTGCCCTCCTCACAGCTGCAAAGAGGAGTAACGGAGAGTGGAGTGCAGTGAAGATACTGCAGCCAAACTCTGTTGCATTCCCTGTGCCATGCTGCTGATAAGGTGCATAGGAGCTGCCCAATGGGAGATATATGAGAAGATGTTCAGTGCTGAGCCAGAAAGGGTGGCAAATCACTCCTTTCAAATTAACTTTGCTCATCATAAGCTCATTATAATGTCAAAACACACCTCCATCCCGAAAGTTGCCCACCTCCGAGGTAAAACCACTCCTCACTGAGCATGCGCTCTAGATTTTAGATTGACTATACCTTTAAAAGAAGGCGAGAAACCTTTTCACCAATCAGTAACAACAGTGAGTATGGCTACAATTACTCAAGCTCCACCTAAATGTGAAAACAAAAAAAAAAAGATGAACTAAGGAGGAAAGAAGATGGAAGGAAGATTCCATCATAACTTCTGGATTGGTCAACCAGATGAACTCCTTTCCTCCCCTTGGGTCAGGACACTGCCTGAGGAGAATCCTCCAAACTGAGAGCCCTCTCCCATCTTCTGGGGTGAGTGAGGATTGCACATTTGTATATTAGAGCTAGCTAAAAATCCCACGCTGTAGTAGAGAATTTCCTGTACCAATATCCAAAACTTGCTTTGTAATTTTTGCATTTGAATAAATTATGCTATTTATGAACTCAACTACTTGTTTAGAAGGCAATCAGACCTACAGTTGACAGTTCATGAATCCAATACTGCCAGAGTTGGGCCTATAGCTGCCATAGTATTTGATATCTTCCTCACTCCTGCTTTCAAACTCCAAGAATACCTTCACATATGACCAGAAACTTTTTTTTAGCAGTTTAATAAATATTTTTCTCTTATGGTACTATCTGACAGCCTTGAGTGATTAGTATTGCTTTATTGTATTCTACGAATAAAGTTTTCAGTCAGCTGCTCAGGAAAGTAGCTATTTTGCAATCACATATTTCAAGAATTGCAGAGAAAGAGACAAAGTCAAGGTAGGTCAAATGATTCATGTAGCTTGTGTGCTCCTGAGCTCACACACATTTTATTAATTTTTGCCGCTCTGCATGTGCTTCCTTAAGGTATCTGAATAGTTATTTTAAATAAACATAGTGTCTTCACCTAGGCTGATTTGGTAGATCACTTTGAATAATTTAACTATGATGATTGTCAAACGTAAAAAATAACTGCTAATTTCTTGTTTATAATGCTTTCTCTCATCCTCACAAAGTAGACCATGAGCCAGACCAGACACTAGACATGCATGAGTGTACTTAAAAAGTTCAAGTTAAAAGTACAGTTCAAGAAGAAAGCTTCATCATAAAATAAATAAAACTTCTGCACACGGCATACTGACACATGCCAGAGTACACTCTCCTCTCCTTTATATAAAACTTATCTACCTCAATCTTACCGTGCCTTAAACAGAAGATAAATGAAAATCCTAGTAAATGTGTCTTAGAGAGTTCCTTCTTGTGAGAGCTTGGCAAAGGGCAATCTGTGACTAAAACTAGATAGGTAATCTAGCAGGTGCAAAATGAACTGAGGTAAAGGGAAGAGAGAGTAAGTGTTTATGGCATTCTCCTTTGAACACTACTAACTAATTGGTGCAACTAGGTGTGGGAAAAGTACTTGAATAAGTGGAAATTAATAAAAAAAACTTGGGCCTAACAGAAGTTATAGCATTACAGAGGCTTACTTGGGGTGAGACAGTTACCACTTCCAGGATGGTTGGGGTGTACGGGCCCTACTCCTCCAAGATTCCCTTGGCAACACAATCCTAGCACAGTAACAGCAAACAAATAGTGCAGCAGAAACATGGAAACACCATGGCCAAACTCTGTTTTACTCCCTGCAAAGATGGTAACTTGATGGTGCTGCACAGCTGATGAGTGAATGGAGGGTGCAATGGAGTGAAGACAACATGGACAAACTGTTGTACTCCCTGCAGAGCTGGAGAACTGGTGATACCATGTAGCTCATAAGCCTTTTATATTCTTCCTAGCAAAACATACATTGATGGCAATTGAGCCTTAATCCTTGTGCAAAGAGCTACTAGGGGGCATTTTTAAGTTTGCTATCATGCTCTCCACCTCGATCTTTTTCTTGAGTTAGAAAGTCTAAAAGTTACATGTATATGATATATTGCATACTTTTTAATTATCCCCTTACACATAAAGGGGAGAATTTGTCCCTTTTGTTTTATCCAGCTTCCGAAGTTGCAAGCTTTTAACTAGCAGTCATTAAGCGTTGGTGAGCTTTTCATATGAGGACAGGATTTTCTGTGCCCGTAGTTTCAAGGCTATTCATTCCATACCAGTATTCCTTTATTTCGTATATTTTATCCCATTGTCCTACACAGCCAATTCTACATAAAATAACTATTTGATTATAATATCTATTAATATGCACATATTTTTATGCACACAGTTACACCACACAATAATGCACAGCTAAAACAAATTAGGTAAATTCAAGAATATCAGCAAGGCTTGTATGGAGTGACTATAATGTGGGTGAAAAAAACAGCTGAGTCACTGGAGATAAAGGATTAAGGATTGATTGAAAACTCATTTTCACTTTATCCTGAATCCAAACATACTAGACATGTCATGCAATACCTACTTGTAAATATGAAATTCTTACAATTAAAAAATCAAATGATAACTTAGGAATATCATAGTCCATATAAGAGATAATATGATTATCTCCCCAAGAAATAGTTTTATCTTCTCAGATTTTTTCCACAGGACAAAAGTAGAGATTCTCACTTCTTCAATGATCTCCTTCCTTGCAAAGATGAAAATGCTCAATAGAATCAAGAAACTCTGCTAAAAAAAGAGCAATAGCACCAGTTCAGGCAGAATTTTAGCTTAAGCTATTTAGTCCTTTGACTAAACTGTTTATGTATACTACAGCAAATTCATTAAGCTTAAAAACAGTAAAAACACAGAGTGATACACACACCACTGTTGAATTTAGGGAAGTAGCATCTGGTTTTGTATTCAATTTAATTTTGTATTGATTGTAGCTTCATACTAGAAACAATATTCACTGTCATGTCTTTTGCTAAAGCTAACTCAGGAAAGAAGTGCATTAGCCAATTTAACTTTAGGGACAACTTTTTCTGAATGTAATAGTTTTATCCATAAATACTCAGGCTAAGAGAAAGAAAAGGTACACACTAAGTAGCACAACCATCTGCTTACCTGGAGAGCTACTACTCACTACTGAGCTCAAAGAACATTTTTTTTGTTTGCCTTTTTTGAGGAATTAAGATGTGCAAGCAACTATCTTATCAACATTGAAATACACATACGTCAGCAGAAAAAGCATAAAAGCCCCTCCCTCTTCTTTTTTCTTCCCTGAATAATATCCCTTAATGTTGCTTATTTCCTTCTTTGATCACATTTTGAAGCAATAAAGCATATGTAAATTTCTTACCTTACTGGGAATGCAATACTCTCTAGCCATTTTTCAGAAGCAGGCACACCCCCAGCTGAAGGGTTTTCTTTTATACTTACCATCTTCCTATTATCTGTTTCAACAGCTGCTGTAGGGAAATCCCTATAGTCTGTGCCTTAAAGGAAAATGTAGGCTGGCCAAAAAAAAAAAAAAAAAAAAAA
>VZSG01000945.1:218515-230085 GCA_013398315.1 Nothoprocta pentlandii
ATATAATCTTTAGAGTTGCATCTGGGATATAAACACCAATTTTCTTTCTCTGGTGATTGTTTTAAAGGAAAATTATACCTCTGAAACATACTCTGAACTTTCAAAAAATATACACATGCTAACAATCTTAAAGTGTAAGAAAAGACCACTTCCAATAGAGCAACAATCTTCTTCAACTCCATCTTCAGTTTAAGTTTTAAAGTTAATCTTTGAGCAGGGACACATTCCAGGCAGCAGTCCAGATCAATCTGACATTAGAGCTTTCAAAAACTTCCTTTTTTTGGGTCTCAGATGCCTCTTTTCTACCCTCTATGCTTCCTCATCAAAAAGTTAATTATCCAATTTAGAGCACATGTTCTAAATCCCTACCAGCTGAAATTGTTATACAGAACCCCTAGTGCATCCTTAACCCTGCCCTATATGAAAAAGGAAGGAAGAGGAGGAAAAAAAAAAGAAAAAAAAAAAAAAAAAAAAAAAAAAAAAAAAAAAGGAAAAGAAAAAGTACCTGCTGATCTTCCTGAAAGATGTTTTTCTTTTTATTGAGACAGGATTGTCAGCTAGGGGCAATCAATCATCTATGCTGTTAGAAAGCATATTAGAAGAATCATTGAAACAATGTCCTTATGGTGAATGGGGCTGTTTATTTATAGTGATCTTTTATGCAGGTTTACTTAAACCTGAAGGGGGGCACAGGGAAATCACTATATAGTAACTGTTGGAAATGCCTCAGAGACAGGTATACTTATTAAGACTGTTTGTACTTGCATGCTTTAATACAGGAGTTCTATAGATTTGTATGCTGCAGAAGCAATCCTGAAAGTCTTAACACTTTGATTATACAAAGGGGATACTTTTTGTTTTCTGAACCAGTCTAAAATCTTTGAGATTTTTATCAGTTAATTGTCTTGTTTCTGAATCTCATTGTCCAACTTATCAGAGTAAATGGTAAGATTAAGTTCTTGATTTCTGAACGTAACTCTAATACATTTTCATTATTACAATATATTTATGTACAGCATTTCTATACATAACAGCTTTTATTAGCTGAACTTATTTTGTAAAGTTGTGGAAACAATCTAAATGATATATTGCTCTATATATTTTTATTTTTTTCTGCTGATTGCAGAAAATAATTTTTCATCTATTTAAGTAGTGATATTTTTATTGTTGTACAAGGGACCTGAAAAGCCACTGCCTTACTGAGAATTATTGTGCAGGCAGCTTCTGCTAAGTAGGTAATTATATAGATCCTTAAGTTGCATGATGATTGTTGTGTTTCTTTTTCATTTTCATTCTTTCTCTTTTCTAAAAAACTTAAGGTGGTTCATATGAGTTCAAGACTTAGCATATAAAGTACATGTGCTACAGTAGGTTCTACTTTATATACTGAAGAGCTTATTCGTGGAAAAATCCTACTATCCAGGATTAGCTTCACACTGAGATTAACTTTTCAGTGGCAGCTGGATAGGATATTTAACTTTAGGTTTTAATAAGTTTATGTGCATTATCAGTTGAACACTTTAGTTAGAAACACACTGCTCTCACATAAAATATCTTTATTCCATATCCTCTTTTTTTTTTTTCAGCTTCTAATAAACCAATTCTGCAAATAGTTCTTATTCTTTCTTAAAGGATTAATTTCAAAATAGACTTACAGAAAGCTTGCGAACTTCCACATTTCAGTTTTTCTCTGCAAGTGAAACTCCTGCTGAATCACATATAACTATAATGCTACATAACTGAAGCATCCAGAAATTCATCCTGCTTGTAGTTTACACATATGACTTCAGTTGTGGAAGATGAAGGAGAAAGAGGGAAATACTCAGTACCTGAAACATGTCAAAGGTCCTATCACAGTTCTAGAAATTTAGTAGCATAAAGACTTCTGTTGATTTGGGGGACAGTAGAGAAATTTAAATAATCCTAATCAAAAATATCTACCAATAGTTCAGCTTCACAATCCCAAGATGACAGGCCATCACTCAAAAGCTACCTCAAGTATTTGGTCTGTGCTTTCTGGTTATGGGCTAGATATTTCTTTCTTTATTTTCTATATGGGCTAGCAAAATTTGATGCTCTCAGAAGACATTCTTCTTGAAGTGAGTATAGAGCCATTACAGAACTGAGGGCCTATATATTCCAAGACCATTGCACCCATAGTTATTAGAAATATTCATCAATTCCATTATATTACAGACTATTCAAACTAATATTTTTTTTCCAATTGTCCTAATGTAGGTGCATCATATATCTGCCTCATGAGCTGCTTTTACCTTCTATCACCAAAATTATAGTCATAGTAAATGTAATTGTAGGAATAAACTATTAGCCTGGATGCTGATCCAGTCTTCAACAGCTGGAAACATTTTACTTTAATGAATATATAGATAATAAGGACTTCTGTGCAAGGCTCCAGGAAGCTAAATAAATTCACTCAAAATGCGCTGGGATACCTAATGCAGTGCAAAGAGTTATTTAGTGTCCTCCCCTATACGAGACACTGATGAAAATGCAACAGAAGTGGGATATAGGTAAGAGATGGTCCTCTTCTGTCACTATGACTATGCTTATCTATACATATGTGTGTATATATGTAAACTAGGAGGAATGAATTGGGAGGAATAGCTGATAGCCCTGAGGGCTGTGCTGCCATCCAGAGAGACCTGGACAGACTGGACACCTGGGCTGTGAGAAACCTCATGAAGTTCAACAAGGGCAAGTGCAGGGTCCTGCACTTGGGGAGGAATAATCCCGGACACAAGTACAGATTAGGGGTTGAACTGCTGGAGAGCAGCCCCACAGAGAGGGACCTGTAGATGGCAAGATGACCATGAGGCAGCAGTGTGCCCTGGTGGCCAAGAAGGCCAATGGGATCCTGAGGTGCATTAAGAAGAGCATCCCCAGCAGGTCGAGGAAGGTGATTGTCCCCCTACACATCAGCCCTGGTGAGGCCACATCTGGAGTACTGTGTCCAGTTCTGCTCTCCCCAGTACAAGAGGGATGCGGAGCTGCTGGAGAGAGCCCAGCACAAGGCTACGAAGATGATCAGGTGCCTGGAACATCTGCCCTATGAGCAAAGGCTGAGAGAGCTGGGTCTGTTCAGCCTGGAGAAGAGAAGGCTGAGGGGGGACCTGATCGGTGTGTATAAATACCTCAAGGGAGGCAGTGAGAGGAGGGGGCCGGCCTCTTTTCAGTGGTGGGCAGTGACAGGACTAGAGGAAATGGCTACAAACTGAAGCATCGGAAGTTCCACAGGAACTTACGGAAAAATTTCTTAACAGTGAGGATCACAGAGCCCTGGAACAGGTTGCCAAGAGAGGTTGTGGAGTTTCCTTCTTTGGAGATCTTTAAAACCCGCTTGGATGCAGCCCTGTGCCACGTGCTCTAGGTGACCCGGCGTGTGCAGGGCAGTTGGACTAAATGATCTCTGAGGTCCCCTTCAACCTTAAGCATTCTATGATTCTATAATATAAAAATAGATAGAGAAAAATAGATAGATGCCATGTCATGTAGTTGTTTTATCATTCTCCGAGCTGTCCAGATGCCAGACAGCTGTAGTTTTAGAAATTCAAGCACAGAAATACACATTTGTTAAGAGAAAAGTGTGCTAACTCAACTCAGCTCCTTCATGCAGCTTCAGAATTGTAACTGCTTCACACATGGCTGCCCTGACATACCTGCGTTTGCCTGCCTATACTTCTCTTCAGAGAGGAACTGTAGCACTAGCCTAGCCTAGGCATGTTCTACTGATATAATATACTATTAAAGGTCAAATTAAAAAGGACACCTTATCAGGGGAAAAGACATTAGAATTTTGTGATTTAACCATTCTAACAACATTCAATAGCACCGGAAATAGTACAAGTGGATCCTACATTATAAATCACTTATTTCCTTAAGTGGTTCACTATTTTGTAATTAATTGGTGATATATGACTTATAGGAACTCAAGACCAGGTATTGTAGAAAATAAAAGAAGAGTGGTTGTACACTTCAAACTAGCAATGAAAGAAAAAAGGTTAAATTCGGCCTCTAAGCAATATTCATGTTGGACAAACCACAGCCTGAAAATATTCACAGTATGAAGTAAGCTTCAGATATTTCTAATCTGTAAAGAGCATGGAAAGTCAAATAATTTACTAAAGTTGAGCAGATGCTTGTTTTGTTTGGTTATTATTATCACTGCAGATAAAAAGAATGAAGAACAAGATATCCAAGCTAATAGAGAAGTGTTATTGCTGTAAATGAGAAGCTTTGAAACACTGTACAAATCGAGAAATCAAACAAAGAGAAAGCATTACATTAAAAAGACCTCTAACGAAAAGAATGGGAGAAGGATTCATATGATGGAAAAAGAGAAAAAGTATAAAAGGGGTCATGGACTGAGCTTCAGGTTTTTTTCTGTCACAGTGGTTCTCCTGCTGTTCTGGAGCAGTAGTAACTTCTGTAGGAGAGCCAAAGGCCAGCAGATGGAAGCTGTAAATGAAATAATCAGCTTCCTCTTAAGACCGGCAAAGTTTAGAGTTGTAAGTACTGGTTTCATCCTTCTTGTTGGTGATGAGGTCAGAGCTTAGTCTCTCCTCAGATCAGCTCACATGGATACAGCATCTGCAGCACTAGGGGGCACACGAAGGTAACTTGTTACCAATCTCATTTTACAGGACTATGGATTTCATTAATTAGTGAAAGAAGTTGTGTAGCGGGTAAGGGAAGAGAACCCACTTTATGCATCATGGAGTTACATTTCTACATCTGTAGTCTTTATGAAAAGCCTTGGTGATGTTTTTGATTCACCCAACAGGACTAATTTTTGACTACTTCTCAGAGACCAAGAGATGAGAGATTTGAGCTTTTTACATATATTGGTGTTTTTCTCCACTAATGCAGTTAGCTATGAGAACAAAACAGTTAACTAGAGAACAAAACCAAAGGTAGTCACTGCAGTGATCTGGGGTTGTCTGAAGACTAAGTGATTTTCAGAATAAATTCACTTGTACAACTACCTTGTACAGGGCAACTTACAACTGATGTAACATTTAACCATTGACCCAAACTGCCATATCTTGTGTGGCAAGGAAAATACCCAGTTTCTTCCAAGCCTCTACTAAAGATCTAGATAATGAGCTAAAAAATTTTAATTCTTTTTCATAAAATGTAGATATTGAAAATGATTATCATACTTTCAGGACTTTATTTTTCTTTTATTTTCCGGGTTCTACTATAAATATATGCCAGTGGCACAATGAAACATCATGCAGATAAGCTTCTGAGCCTCCAAAGGAATACCAGAAACTTTGAGTGTTGTTGATCAGTTTTACTATCTGTAAAACAGGCTTTCACATATTTCATTTACTTCATCAATATCTACTTGCATTTGAGCTTTTTTAATGGCCTCTTGGATTGAAAGTATTCTCTAAATTACTTTTTGTTATCGTTATTACTATGTTCTGACACATCTAGAAAACTGGAACAGCCTTTTTAGTCTTAGATCAATTAATTTACTACACATTTAGACTCAAAAATATGTTTGAATACTATATGCATCACAATTTTGTTACATTTAGAATATATAGTTCTCTAGATGCTAGATCATTAAACTGTCATATTCAGAGTAATAGAATTCTGGAAAATGATCTAGGATTTCAAAGAAAGAAAGGAAGTGATTAGCACTAAATTAGCATTGATAGAAAGATCTTTCCACTCATTTATAAAGGCATTGATTTCGTAGGCTAACTTCCAAATTCACGTTGCCAATAAATAGTAAGCACCAAATTCTAAACACGGAACCCAAGTAATGACATCACTAATCTGCAAAGAAGATGAGCAATTTTGAGCAACTTATTTACAAATTTCAGATAATTAATTTGATGGAAGACTTGTCAGTATTCACTTTTCATATCAAACACTAGTTTCTATTAAAATTGTCTATTTCAGAGTGCTTCATTTTCGTCTATGCAGCACCAAAGATAATGAGAGCACAGAAAAGTTTATTTTCCCTGGCTTGCAATACATAACATATGACACTTGTAAGTAGTAAAGCTATTACTTTGAAGTTATTCTCCTTGACATATCTAAAATTAAACTGTAAAGGCTAATAGTATAACCATCTGAGAAATACAATATTAAATATTATTTCTTCTCCTCCCTTCCATATTTATTTGAGTTTAAGCAATTTTTAGATACAAATACTATATTCCAAATAAAAGAATGTTTTACTTACACATCAATTTAAAAAGTAGCAAGTAGTAGTAGTAATTATTGCTTTAAAAAAAAATACTGTTTTCTGCTGAATATGAACTGGAAATATTATCAACTAAATGTTTATTGCACATACTCTGGAACTTCTTAGAACTTAGAAGCCACACAACTTTAGCTTAACGTGCCTGTTGGCATATATGTATCTGTATATATAATCTGTATTGCATGTAAAGACAACCAAAAGAAAACCTTCAAATTCAAAGACTGAAAAAATCTAATACGGAAATCACTGAGAGAAAATGAATGTGGAATTCAGCTATGCTAACTTAGTTTTCTATGTTTAGTGTCCTTATCACTTAACATTTTCCTTAAAGTCTTAATGTACTTTTAAAATAACTTATAGGAAAGATGCTGTGCCGTCCAAAATTTGGTCTCTATACCTTCCCAACAACAACTAATTGCACTAAAAAAAAAGTTTTTCCCTTAAGTGCATTTCTATTATTTTCTTTCTGAAGTGCATTTCCACCTCTCTGAAGTGTATATTCACCTCTCTGAAAGATTTCTGCCATCTGCTTTTCTTTCCTTTATTCTTAATAAGAATTGAAGTTTGGAGACAGGACACAACCCTCTTGTAAAAATATGAAAACTGCTATTGTAAACAGTCTAGTATATTCAAAGATATTTTCAGGTATAGCTCTCTTTCATCTACTTATTTTTCCAGATATACTCTTAGCTTCCACCATTGGCTTTTAAGGTCTGGCTTTTAAGACTTGAGGTTAACCTATGATGAAACTAAACCTAAATTTACAGTTTTCTCTTGAGTATGTTTGGTATTTCTGTGATACACTTTTGCCTCATCTTCTTTTAGACAAGTCTCCTCATTGTAGAGGCACCACATTTCATTCTACTCATTCCTTATGTTGTGATTAAAATAAAACACTGCATTCTGTTAAAACACTGTATATAAAACATCAAAATTTCATTTCTTTCAAAAACACTTCAGAACTTTGCAAAGAGTACGTATATTCCACATATTTTAGCATAAAAAGTGATTCATCCTTAATTATTAGTTGAAACACCAATGCTGGTTACACGTCTCCAAAATGATACAGGAGTTGAGAGACAGCCCTCTTATCATACAGATTGCTCAATGAATAAAGTTAGACAAGGAACTATGGCAAAACTTTCACCATAACTTGCAATCTGAGTGTTTACGCCTGATTATGTTTACAAGTGTAAAATTAATCAGGTACACATAATAAATGTAAAAACAATAAACTTAATTTGCTGCATATAGACATAATCCATCGTGTCCTAAGACATAAATTATGTTATTTTCTGAAATTTTGGGGATATGAGCTTGACTGCTTGATACTGATCTCCTAATAAGTTTGCCTGTGTTAACCAATCAGGTTGAACCAAACTGAAAGAAAGTCTGTTTTGGTATTAGATAAAATGATCTTATGCTGTTCTGCATTCTTTGTTTGGAAGTTTTCCATAAGTCTTTCTCTAAAAGCTGATCTCTGTGCAAGCAGCCTGGATAAAGGTAAACCTGGAGTCTTCAAAGTAATAGAGAGGTGGGGTTTTTTTGTGTGTGTGGAAATAAATATTATATATATGAGTGCATATATATATGTCTGTGTGTGTATATAATTTCTAAATAGAGATAGACATAAGATAATTATTTTAAAGAGCTGCTATCTTGTGTCCATTGTAGCAGCTCTTTTAAAGTTTTATGCCAGCAAAGTGCAATGATCGCCTGTTTTGCTGGAAAGGAAGGCAAACAATCAACCAGCCCCCCCAAAACAACAACAACAAACAAAACAAGCAAGTAAAGAATCATATTGAACTTATATGTTCTTTTCTTGGAGGTGATCGAATAAACATTGTGAAGAAGTCAGATGGATGCGATTTGTTGGTAGGAACTCTTAAATATAAACCAAAATTGTTTTTGAGCAGAAGGCTTGACACATAGTGTTTTTAAAGAAATTGTACTCTTTGTTGTACTCAAGAGGCCAGTACCCCAGATCATTTGAATTTGAGATTTTTTAAAGTCTTAAAAAAAATGAAATTAAAAGATTAGAAGCAGCACTAACCTAATGTTGTTCAATATTTTGCAAAAGTTCAAGATCCTGTAGCTGAAATATTACTTCTAATCTTGCGTTCCCTTTCTAGATGGTATTTTATTAATGTTTTCTTTTATAAATCAGAGTAAAGAAACATTGAGCTTTTATCTTTTATTAAAAATTAATAAAGAATACATTACCAGGAGAGAATAACAGAATAAAGTCTTTTCCCTTGGAACAGGAAATACAGATTTATAAGGAGATTTGATTTCCAGTTCTGGTCCTTTCTGATTTACTAGGTGACCTTTGACAAGTTATTTAAACATTTTGTGTTGGAGTTCATGGATATCCATGCTATATTGATATTTGCAAAATAGCCTCTTAGGTATGCTGCCTTCATTAAAATCTATGTTGTTATATTGAAAATTCAAAATTATAGCTTATAATTTTTGAAATGACCAAAGGCTCTTGGCTACATTTCTTCTATATAATTCAGAGGTGATAAGACATCCCTTAAAGATAAAAAGACAATATCATTGAAATTTTTAAAAGAATTTAGTATGTTTAATCACTTGAAATTAATGACTTTTTATCTAGAGAGAAACAATCTCAATTATTCCAATCTTGGCACATATTTACCTTTTCCTATAATCCTCCTTTTATTATTGATTAAAACTGTGAAAGTCCCACAGACTAGAACCTAGAAAGCATCACATGAACATCATAGCCCTGACACAAAACAATCCTAAGAAACAGGATGTCTCTGATGCTGGTTGAGGAACATGTCTATCTTAAAAAAAAAAGTTCTAAATGGACCAGGCTTTCCATGAACTTCTAAAGGGCCTTGTGCCACAGTACCTATGCACACCTTTCCCCTATTTTTCCAGATTTGAGAACCCAGCACATTCTGCAGCATACATCAGGGAGCCTGGACTTGTACGTATGAAATGCAGGAGTCATTTCAGAATGTGAGAAAACAAGAGCAGCAGTCATTCCAGTTTGTCACTCTCATTCTCCCTCCCCACCACCTTTGCCTATAAGTAATATTCTTGCTATGAACTCAGCTTCCCCCTTTGTGTAAAAATACATCATCGATGTTACGAGGCGGTGATTTAGAATATGCCTCCCATTTGTGAAAGCTACATAAATTTCTATATGAAAGACTCACATATTCCTAAGTCAAGACAGCATTTTAAACTCTCTTTCTCTGAGATCCTAATGCAGAATGCACATTATAAGACACTAGATTCAAGACAGAAAATATGCTTAGGTCTAATGAAGCTTGATTATAATTTAGTATGTCAGCTGAAAAATATGAAGAAATAAAAATACTGAAAATTATGAAGAAATAAAAATATTGAATATTATGAAGAAAAAAATATTTAGAAAAAAACTAATTTGTGAGGAAATTTAATCCTCCATTTCCTATTTTTATAAGGAACAATTTAATCCTCCATTTCTTAACAACAGCAATATATAAAGCATTAAGTTGGAATGCCAAGTCGTTAAATATTTTTAGACTTTAGGTCTGCTTTTCTGGGTGTTGATGTATGAATTCTTCACTTGAACAGATAGCCACAGAAGCTGGGGGAGAGTTCTGTTTACTCATATTTACTTATGAGATGAGGGAGATTGATTTTGAGAAAAAATAAGGGAAACAGAACTAGTTTTGTAGTGTTTGTGTGTAATATCACTTCTTTTTATGAAGCTGACAGTAGACTTACAAAGTAAACAGTAGACAGATATTTATGTAACAGTTAACTAGTACTGCTGAATCTGTATGCCTCTGCTCAAAGACCCATAGGGATTAACAAACTGACCACATTAAAATGTCCACACTTCTGTTTGTTTATTTCTTACTTTCTTTCCTTTTGTTAGCCAACAAATCCATAAAAACTACACAAACATCATTAATAGCTCATTTTATGGAGACATAAAACCAAAGATATCTGAGCTGTATCTGAAAAGGAGAAAAAACAGGAAATAAACTAGAGATGAAAGTAGCCTTTAACAGTGTTCACACGCTTAGAACCCTGTGAATCAGAAACACCTGAGTGAGATAAAAAATAGATTCTCCTTTTGAGTTTTATTTTAAAAACTGTTATGAGTCAACAAAAACATTCGGCTGATAATGTTTTAGGAGTTTACATGTTTTTTCAGTCTATTCACTCAATAAATACAATCTCCCACATGAAAATTAAGGTTAGACAGATATGATAAAACCAGTGATACCAGGAGCACAGCCATAAAGACAGAATCCTGAAGACATAGCCTTGAGCAATAAAGCTGCTCTATACAGCAAAACGTCAACAGATGTGTGATTCACAGACAGTCCTTGGTCTTCCAGAAAGTAAATGAATTAACTTCTTTGGTTGCTGATTATTTCTTGTTTTTATACAACTCAGTGCAATTTTCTCAGCAAAAGAAGAGTTAGGATAGCAATCTTTGCTCATTCTGTGATGATGAAAAAAAAGAGAAAAAAATGAGAGCGTGTCTCCCTCTCATAACATAGATTCATTAAAAAGAAAACTGGACATGTTGGTTGAAAGGGAACTGTAATTTACTCTAAATAGACTCCTTAATCAGACAAGGAATATATTAAACAATGACTGTTTTGCAGTCCAGGTATGCTTTGTTTATTTGTTTGTTTCTCCAAAGTTTTACATTTATTTTCATAGCCTCATAGAATTACATAATCATTATGGCTGGAAAATTACACTAATCACTGTAATTAGGGAAGTCAACAGGTGACATTTCTAGGTAACAAAGTAAACAGAGCAAAAGAAACTGAATGGGAGTAAAAATAAACCTGTAAGATGAAAACTTACCAAAAAAAAAAAAAAAAATCTAACTAAGGCTGCAGCTAGGAAAGAAGAGAAAAAAACAGTTCATGATACATTTTGTCTGAAATAGTCACCTCAAAGTGACCAGTCAGATTGTTCTTTCTATATGATTTGTCTGATTGAAATTCTACAGCTGTAGCTACTCTCCTCTCTCTGGAAGGCACCATAAGGAAGCCCAGGCTCTTTACCCATTTGTCCAGATGAAAAGTGTGGTACAACATTCCGAGTTTACTAAATCACATTATGTTTGTGTGAAAGTGGAATTAAGAGCAAAGAAATGTAGGAGTTATACGCACTTATCTCCTCAGCTGACATGGAGTCAGGACATACGAGTAATCTCACATTTGGTAACCTCAAACACGTATGTTTTACAGTTTGCATGAAGCTATGGATTCAAAAACATTTTGAACTCATAAACATTTATTTAATTTCACGGTGTACTTCAGCAAGAATAACACTCTCA
>VZSG01000946.1:1381-14337 GCA_013398315.1 Nothoprocta pentlandii
AGACTGGTTTATGAACTTATGAACTACAGAGCCCGGAGACAAGAGAGAGAAGAGGAAGAGAGGCAGACTTTCTGCTGGTCGAGGAGGATTGGGTTAGGGATTATTTAGGCAAACTGGCCACCCATAAATCTATAGGCCCCAATGGGATGCACCCAAGAGCGCTGAAGGAACTGGCGGGGGTTATTGCTCAGCCTCTCTCCATCATCTTCGAGAGGTCCTGGAGAGCAGGGAAGGTGCTGGAGGACTAAGAGAAGCCAACATCACTGCAGTCAAAAAGGGCAAGAGGGAGGAGCTGGGAAACTACAGGCCGGTCAGCCTCACCTCCGTCTCTGGAAAGGTGATGGAGCAGCTCATCCTAGAGAGCATCTCTAGGCATGTGAAGGAGAAGGAGGTGATCAGAAGCAGTCAGCATGGATTCACCAAGGGGAAGTCATTTGACAAACCTCATAGCCTTCCATGATGGGATGACTGGCCGGATGGACGAGAGGAGAGCCGTGGATGTTGTCTACCTTGACTTCAGCAAGGCTTTTGACACTGTCTTCCATAATATCCTCATAGGAAAAGTCCGAAAGTGTGGACTGGACAACACAGTGAGGTGGATTGAGAATTGGCTGGATGGCAGAGCCCAGAGGGTGGTGATAAAGGGGGTCAAGTCCAGCTGGAGGCCTGTGGCCAGTGGTGTCCCCCAGGGGTCAGTACTGGGCCCAGTGCTGTTCAACTTGTTCATCAATGACCTGGACGAGGGCACGGAGTGCACGGTGAACAAGTTTGTGGATGACACCAAGCTGGGTGGAGTGGCCAACACTCCAGAGGATCATGCTGCCATTCAGAAGAACCTGGACAGGCTGGAGAGTTGGGCAGAGAGGAACCTCCTGAGGTTCAGTAAGGACAAGTGGAGGGTCCCGCACCTGGGGAGGAATAACCCCAGGCACCAGTACAGATTAGGGACTGACTTGCTTGAAAGCAGCTCTGCGGAGAGGAATTTGGGAGTCCTGGTTGACATACAAGTTAACCATGAGTCAGTAGTGTGCCCTGGTGGCCAAGAAGGCCAATGGGATCTTGGCCTGCATCAGGAGGAGTGTTGACAGGAAGTGGAGGAGTGGTGAGGGTCACCTCTGCTCTGGTGAGGCCGCACCTGGAATATTGGGTGCAGTTCTGGGCTCCTCAGCACAAGAGGGATGTGGAGCTTCCAGAGAGGATCCAGCGTAGAACAACAAAGATGGTTAAGGGACTGGAGCATCTCTTGTATGTTCCTGAGCCCTGGAACAGGCTGCCCAGGAGAACAGGCTGCCTCTGGAGATCTTCCAAGGTTGTCTGGATGTGACCCTGTGCTCCATGCTCTAGGTGTCCCTGCATGTGCAGGGGGGTTAGACAAGATGATCTCTAAAGGCCCCTTCCAACCTTAAACATTCTGTGATTCTGTGAAAATTAACTGCAGGTAGTCTGACTATCTTTCTCTTTAATGTTGCAGAACGTGGAGCTCCTAGAGACGGTCCAGCGGAGAGCAACAAAGTCTTTCTTCATACGAGAGGTGTTCCATTCCCTTAATCATCTGAGTGAGTTGGGCCTGGAAGGAAGAATGTAGGGAAGAAGGGGCCAAGCTCTTCTCATTGGTGGCCAGTGACAGGACAAAGGGCAATGGGTATAAGTTAAAACACAGGTAGTTCCATCTCCATGTAAGGAAGAACTTCTTTACTGTGAGGGTGACATAGCCCTGGCACAGGCTGCCCAGGGAGGCTGTGGAGTCTCCTTCTCTGGAGGTCTTCAAAACCCGCCTGGATGCCGCCCTGTGCTCCATGCTCTGGGTGTCCCTGCTGGAGCAGGGGGTTGGACTAGATGACCTCTAGAGGTCCCTTCCAACCTTGAACATTCTTTGTTTTTCTGATTCTGTTACACTCTTTTAGATTAATATAAATATTTTACATAGGGAAAGTATTCTTGTATGTTGTGTATGCCAGTGAGTGACTTCCTCTTAACTAAGAGTGAAGTTTCTGATTTTGTATTTAAATTTTTGAGGTGACATCCTCTCATCTTACATGTTGTATCTTTAGCTCATTAAAGTTATAATTTCAT
Source organism: Nothoprocta pentlandii (assembly GCA_013398315.1). Lineage (NCBI taxonomy): Eukaryota > Metazoa > Chordata > Aves > Tinamiformes > Tinamidae > Nothoprocta > Nothoprocta pentlandii. The sequence goes on from VZSG01000946.1 coordinate 3,455, forward strand.
CCTTCATTCTCAATGACTCATCCTGAAAATTACCAAGCTTTGAGCTTTGTGAGACCTGTGGTCATTCAGTAGTTCTGAAAATAATATTCTTTCTAAAAGCATTTAATGTATTTAGATATATTTATATGATATTTTTAACATGTCAAATGTTACTAATATTTACGTCATTTAATGTAAGCTCTTGTTCTCTCCCTTTCCCTTTAACATTAGTTGCTAGCAGATGAGTTGTTGGATTTACAGGGGAAGCTGATGGTTCACAGCAGAAATCTGTTCAGATCCCATTATCTGTTCCTCTATGACTAGGCTGTTTTTTTTGTTTGTTTGTTTGTTTTTTTCCTGTATTCTCACTTATTCTGAATCTCATATAGTAGATATAACACTTACTGAGGTACTGGCTTCTTTGGAGCTATGAACAATTATTTTGTACTCTAAAATACTGAAGTGTATGTAGACACATGAAAAAAAAGTATTTATAGCTCAAAGACAAAATTATACAGTTCACATTGAAAGAAAATGATCATGCCCAAGTGATAACTGAGGTACAGGTAAATGCTAGGAACGAATTCAGACATACATTGCACAGGCAAATAGTGACCAGACTTTGCCAAAATTGTCACATATTTTCAGCAGCTGAAGTATTAGTAGACTATAAATCTTATCTTTTATAAGATATACTATACTATACTATAAATTTTTCTCTTTAAAGAGCTCCTCAAAAGATATAATTCATGTTTTATCCTCCCCACATAAAAGCAATGTTATACATTTTCTAGCTCATGACTGGAAGGGGTTGCTTTGCTTAAATACCTTAATCCTTTCTCTAATAATAGATGTCTCCAAACAAATGCTATCTGACCTTCCACTCCAAGAGAGAACTAGAGAAACTCAGCTGTTCAGGGGCATGCCTTTTGGTGCCAAGAAGTATTTTATTAAAATATCTTCCAGGAACACAGCTTTAGGGAAGGAATAGCTTTGCAAGCACATCCTATTACACAGTCAGCAGTGACTGACTGGGGCTGTCAGCAAACACGCAGAAACTTGGGCAAGGAGACATTTGGGTTGATACTGTGTCTTGAGTGCCCCAAACGATTTCCATTTCTAGTCCAATTTCAAAAGAAGATTCTTTTGCCCATAGTTAAGATTTTCCTAGGGATTAAAAATGCTCTATAAGACAAGGAACTGCAGAATGTAATCTCAGCTACCAAGAACTCAGGGACGGGAGCATTAAATTTATACATCAAAACCCAACTTATCTGGGAGCAAAGCTTTCACTGACTGGAGCAGGAACTGGGAAGCAGATAATAAGTTCTCTTTATGGAGAAGTATATCTGCCAAGGAAGAGTATGCTTTGTGTTGGGTTGTGGCGGATAAAGAAAATGAAAGGATGATCAGCATTGAAATCTTCCGTCACCAAGTAGGAGCAAGCTGCATACACAACAAAGCCAGCAGTGGCAGCTGCAGCTTCTGTGCCTTCCTCATTCACTTCTACAAAAGCCTTGTGGATGATCTGAGACAGAAAGAGGTCACGTGCCTCTGATATTCCTGACAAGTCAGCCTTGCCACTGTCAAATACATCCAACAAGCCCATAGCACATAAATGCAATTTAAGGTCATAGCTTTCTTCTAGCTTAAATTTCGGCAAATGTACGTTGACATCAGTAGAGCGCAGATGGTGTGGATGGGTCCATTCCTGAAGCTTCTCAAAGGTGAGCTGCTTTTCCAGCTAGAATTACAAGCAGAGAGATCATCAAATATCACTAGGGCAGAAATATCTCAATTCCAGTAACATTTACAGTATTTTGTACAATATTATTCAACTACAAAGTCTCTATACAAAAATTACTATACCCATATCATTACTAGTATCAGGTAGATCAAATGAATGCTACTAAAATTAGGGAAGTCAGTGTTCATCTAACATGGACGTTCATTTCTAGCTGCAGTTAGGGGAAGGAGTAACATGTACTGAAAGTAACTAAAACGTTATTCCAACTGTTTCATTTAACTAAATGTAACTATATAATTAAAAGTCAGTAATGGTAATTATCAGAGATCTCAAAGAAGATGATGTGTCCCAGGTCTTTTAATGGTAAAGAGTCTCACTACTTTAAGGATAAGAAAATAAGATTTTCAAAGTTTATGAAAGAAAAATTCCACAAATAAAAGGAAGGAAAATTAAGTCTTATAGTCAACTTTCTTTTTGTTATCCCCTTCATAGATCTGCACTGCAAGCCAAACATCACCTGCATTCAAGGCGCAAAACTGGAATGCTCTCTCTCTTCCTGATGCAGTGCATGCATGTATGATTTTACAAAAATGTTCACAGAGCATTACCTAAAAACATCCTTGCTGATAAGAGGTTTTAAAAGGTTCATTGAGGCTTTAATTTAGAATGGCTTTAATTTTAAACAATTGCATTAGGATAGAAAGGTCACCTCCTGCAGCCCAGTAGAGTCGTCTTCAATGTTATTAGGTAACAAGATGATCATACTAAGTTCTTGTCCATCATAGCATAGCTCTAAAATACGGGTCTTCATTTCAGGGATGTAACCAAAACAAAATATATCTTTCTTGTACATCATTTTTACTGTCTTTTGTTCATTCTGGGTGGTTAAAAGGTAGAGAAAATAGCAGTTAGCAATAATCTGAGAAGTGACAGGGTACAGTCAAGTCAAAAATCATGTCTTTAGGTATACTACTAATAATCAAGATTAAAATGAATCTTACAAACCTCCCCCATTATATATTTTATATATACAGTATATATTAATATATATTATTATATATATTTACATATATATATTATAAATATATGTATAACATGCCTCCATTATATATTATGTATATATTTTAAAACCCTCTTCATCAGACTTCTGAATGCAGGTTTAATTGCTTTTTTTGAAGGCAAAATGATATACAAATACCACATCACTAGGTTTGGTTTCCCTTTGGCTTCTCTAGCACAACCACTGCAAAAACTAAGACAGAATATCTTTGACCTGCTGTGCCTTTATTTGATTTTCCTGTGTCTTTTGCTTCACTGTCAAAAAAAGACCAAGGAGTGTGTTAAAATCCATGAAGATCAACTGCATTCAGCGTAAAGCAGATGACTATATACAATACCTTGTAAGCCTGCTGCATAAATAGAATATAGAGCAAGAGAATGGCTCAACAAAAGTGCCTAATAAGCTGCTAAACCAGCATCACAAACAGATACAGCTTACAGCAGCCCATGAGCAGGTAAACTCTGCTCAACACAGTTAGGTTCCTAGTTTATGCATGGGAAGTCTTCCTGATGCCATTCCAATAAACACTGCAAGAATAAAGAGCTTGCTGAATATAGAAAAATACTAAAATCCATTCAAGAACATTGAGTTGAACCAAAAACATTCATGAAAGTATTTCCATTTATATTTACTTTTTAAATCTTCTTTGTAAACCAAGCTTCAATTCAGGACCTATATTATTTGAAAATTCCATTAGATAGATACACGCTACCAAAATGTATCCATTTTACCTTATTTAACCAAAATGGCATCACAGCAGTATTGGCTTCTTTAAATTTCTTTGCCCATTTCCCTTTGAAATAAATAGCATTCACCAGTACAAGTCTGGTCATGCTATCAACTGAGCCTTCAGGCAGCAAATTAGGGATTTTACCTTCAGAGAGAGAGGGGAAAAAAGTCACAACAAAAGCTTACATGTTGGCTACATATAAAACATCCCTAATGCCACAGGAATAATAGAAATATAAAACTCTATCCTTGTCATAAAAAATATATTCCAGGATCAGTCTTTTTAATTCATCACACTTTTCAATTGTACACACTACTATAATTTTTGATATACATAAATTTGACGAAATTTTCAGTTTAAACTGTCACATGTGACCTTCAGTCTCTGATGATTTGGTTCTCATTACTGATCTGAAACAAGCCAGTGGGGGCCAAGCTGCAGGAACACCAGCATATAACTTGACAGTCATTTTTTTTTTTGTGATGCTTGCAACTAACTGCATGAGAGCTAGGGAATACCTACACTTATGATCACTGGATTTAGAAATATGTATATTATTGACCAGATTACCTGAAAGAAATTCCCTAACCTTTGGTTATAAACATATTTTTAAGTGTCTGTTCTGCATTTATTGGCCTTAATGCACAAAAATGGAAATATCATTGAGCCTATGTAGCCCTTTAAATGTTTTGCTTAGGTGCTCTCTTGTTGTGTCAGTCAAGCAATTGAGTATCTCAGGACAAAATGAAACTGCTTTAAAGGCAGCAGAAAATAAAAACTATTCCTCCTCCCAAGCCATAACCACCATATCTTACCTTCAGTTTTCTCCTCTACCCACTTGTTAACTTCCTTTCGGGCTTCATCAGAAGCATGAAGAAAATCAACTGTAGCCAAATCAGCTCCATATAATTTCCGAGTATTAGTCAGGAAATCCTAGATTTTGGAAGAATAAGGAATAGCTTTCATTGAAAGTAGATAAGAAAACGTCTCTTTATGACTCAGATAATGCCCAGGTCAAAGAGTTCATCACCCTCCCAGAGGTGGGGCCCTACCATGGCTCTGCTTTCCATTCGTGTCAGAACAAGTCTCCTGGCACATCCCCGACTCGTACCTGCGATGTGGTATTTGCTATGGGTGTTCCAGCCTGTCACCCTGCTGAAACAACCTGCCACAAGACGCCTAGAAAGTGCTGAAAAGGGGTATAAACAGTGATCTTGCCTTAAGAGTGCTCTTCACACAAAGGTATAATTTGCTCATTAAGGGACATGTTGTGTGTTCCCTTCCAAATAAATAAGATAGATAGTTTCAAAAGTACCTACCATGAGTAGGGTAATGTTGCATCCTAACAATGAAAATCATTAAAAGTTACTGGCAACAGACTTGGATTACACATTGAAGGAGTGGGATGCTATGAGATTTATTATTTTTCTGCTCTGAACTGAGGCAACTGCTTATTCACTTGGGCCCAAGAGCAGTGGAACTAAGTGAAGAAAAGGCATTTTCCTGAGTACCATCCTTTGGTTAAGATGCAGAGGTGCTCACAGATGTGGGCATGTGCATGCACATATGTGACACTTCAGTCATAAATACAAATATGCCTATATATAAGTATTTTTACTTTATAAATATTCAAATGGCTGCAAATATATTTTTTAACAAATCAGGGACATGTGAGTTGCACAGCTTACTAAAAGACAGGCAAGCCTTACAATGTTTAAATTTATATCTGTATCTCTGTTCTAGGGTTGTGGGGTTTTTTTATTCTTTTTCTTTTTTCTTTGTGACATGGTGTGCTCTGTAGATAGGAGAGGAACTGATGGCTGAGTTTCAAAATTTCCTGCAGGGTTCAACCACACAGTTACATTCTTTGTAAACATACCGGCAAAAAACTGTAGGACTTCTCTCCAAAAAGGCGACTGGCAAGCCGTAAGAGATAGGGAGCATCCCTGTGGTTAATATCAGCAGTCAGAGTCTGAAATCTTGAATGAATATCTTTGACCTTGTCAAAATGAAGTATCTGAAATGGAAGAAATGAACCAGCTGCTGCTAATTCTGTATTTAAAGGAATGTACATTATATCTGTAGCTTGTGTCTAACCAGTCAAGTAGCCAGGTTGAAAAAAGGAAAGACAAAAAGAGGCTGGGAGCTATTTGAGATCTCAATAAGTATAAGAATGAATTAATCTGCTTTTCAGTCTTAGGCAGCCTGTATCAATGACAGAGAAGATAAAACCTAGGCAAGGACATTCGAATTCAAATGTAAATCATATTTCTTAATATGGAAATCTGCTTGGGCACATATACTGAATGCAAATGAAAAGTCCTCATTTTACCTCTGGGTTTTGGTCTGGTCTAACGCCCCACATTAACTGAGGTGATGAACATATGAACAGTTGAGCAAGAACAGCAACACCATGCAATAGGATTGTAACCACAGAAACAAATTTCTGTATGATCGTAGCAACTCTTGACAGTTTATCAGCCACTGCCATCTCAACAGATATATTTTCCTAAGTGTTATGGCATGAGAACGTGCATTACTTAAACTCGTTGCACTGGAATGCATATTTTCAAAGCTTTTGTATATTATTTCTGCTCTCAGTAAGTTGATCCTGGGCGGGGCTGTCAGTTTGGTTTACATGGAGTATATCTACAAGGTCTGTTTGTTAAGTATTAAGAAAATAATTTTATTGTCCTATTCAGTAAGCCCAGCACTGCGTAATAGTATAGGACAGTCCCTGCTAAAGTCCAAAATACAAAGGTGATATTATTCATAGACAAATATATCATGATCATTGCAAACATAATGCTCCCATGCTTCTTCACACTGGCAGATAGCAGCCCAACAAAAGGAAAAGCAGTCATGACTGAGCTCCTTTTGTGCAGGAGGCCTTAGGGGAAATTAGCACATTCCGTTGTACATCATTTTTGTGTTTTGTAATCAATGCTGTGAAATCTTTGACTCTTAAAAGAATAATAAATTTAAAGGCAGATGCTATTTGCTCCAGATTTCAACCAGGCCTGATGAACTGAGTTCGTAGCAAAACTGAAAGTGAACTGGTTAAACCACTTCTTTCTTTTTAAACTATGGCTGGCTGACATACAACTATTTTAAGAATAGGGTCAAATCCTCAAAGATACCTGGGTGCCTAGCTCTTATTGCAGTCCTAGATATTTAAAGGTCTTGACAATAGCAATTGCCTCAGCAAAGCAGAGTCGTATGACAGAATATAAAAGGGATATTTAAAGACACATATTTGAAACATATCTGATGCTACCATCATGGTTAACTCTACAAGAAATGAAGAGCAGTTTATCTGCATGGAAATATGAATGCTTTCCCATATAATGGTCAATCTTATTCATTCACGAAAACTTGTGGCCTGGAACTAGGATAAAATAAACATCTATTCTCATAGTTATCAAACTTCAAACATAGTATTTTATTATTGTTTTAGTATTTGTTACAAAACACACTCTGATAAATGTACCACTAATAAGTCCGTATTACAAAATTGAAGTGCTTAATGGAAAAGTCTCATGAAAACCAGGCCTTGATGATGGAAATTCTGGTCAGTTTTAATTGAGATTGATTAACTAGTGAAATACTTCAGCAATAAGCTTAATTAGTGAAGTTAAATGAGAAAACAGGGCCATGGCAAAGACAGAAAGAGAGCTTTGAAGCAGGGCCGGCAGAAGATAATGGCAAAAACAGGCCAAAGAAGACTCAGAATAAAAAAAAATACTATTACATTTTTCTATTCTTTCATTGTCTTTCTTCTTCTTCTTCTTCTTCAAAAAAAGTGAGCTATTTTAATAATAAAATATAAAACAAAAGAGAAAAGTGTTTGCTAACCTTCAGCATCTGGGCCTCTGTATTACCTTTGGCCCCTAAAAGGAGCATGGCCAGAGCAGCAGAAACACTCATAGGAGAGAAGAAAACATTTCCTGTTGGGCTGGTCTCACTAACTCTTCTAAATAAGTCGAGTGCAAATCTGCAGTTTGCGTTGCTCAAGTTCTCCATGGTTACAGCTGAAAAACAAAACATTCAGTAAGGACTCCAGGAAACACTCTACAAAAATCTAATGCTTACTGAGTCATAAAGTAATTGATTTAATAAAATATGTAGGGATAATAAGAATTTTGCTGTCAACTAATTATCTTCCTCTAAAAAAAAAAAAAAAAGTAAGTCACACTAACTTTAAAAATACTGTTTCAAAAAAATACTTGCCTTCTACCCTGAAATTAGAACCATATGAACTAGCAGGACTGTGAATTTATCTTTCTTTTCCACAAACCCAGCATACTCCAGAAAGCTCAGTCATGAACCTTTCTTCCACTTGTTCTACCTAAACCCCATATGGAGTCTGTCCATAGTAGCTGCAAGGATATAAGGGACATGTAAACATCTTTCAGGAAGGTGCCTGCCTTCAATGAACAAACCGTGCCATGTTAAGGTGCCAAGGCTGCCAAAACCTTAAGTACACATTTATTTTTAGTGGTATATGAAGCAACACTATTTCCACTATAGCAGTCAGTTGGAACAATCCAAGCTACTTGCAAACTGCAGTGATCAAGCTGAAAATGCATGTGAATCTTAATGGGTTTCTGTGTAAATCCCAAAATGCATCGACAGAGAGCCTGAGTTTTGGATTAACCAAAGGCAGCGTAACTGGCAGTGAAAGCAGAAGTGAAATGCAGACCAGGACTGATAAGCATGAACAGAACACAAATTCATTTTTGTAGCAGCCTTATCACCCAGGGAGGCAAAGGCTGGAGACCGTAACGCAGGATGGCTGAGGTTGGAAAGGACCTCTGTATATCATCTAGCACAACCCTTCCATTGTTCATGGCAGCTCACCTGCTGCATGCTGCCCAGACCCAATCCAGATGCTGTTAATTATTTCCAGGATGGGGACTTCACAAGCTCTCGGGGCAGCCTGTTTAGTGCTCAGTCACCACCCCAGCAAAGAAGTTTTTCCCCATGTTCAGACAGAACTTCCTGTGCCTGTTGCCTCTCATCCTCTTTTGGGGGCACTAGTATCACCCCATCTATTTACACCCTTGCTTTGGGTATTTTTACACACTGAGGTATTTTTACACACTTTGGGTATTTTTACATCCCCTCCTCAGGCTTCTCTTCTGCAGGCTGAAGAAGCCCAGAGTTCTCAGCCCTTCTTCATAGGAGAGACGCTCCAGTCCCTTCACCTTGGTGGCCCTTCCCTGGAGTCACTCCACTAGCTCCATTTCTCTCCTGTACTGGGGAGCCCAGAGCTGGACACAGCACTCCAGATGTGGTCACACCAGGACTGAGTAGAGGGGAAGGATCATCTCCCTCAAACCGCTGGTGATGCTCTTCCTGATGCACCCCAGGACACCGCTGGACTTCCTGGCCACAAAGGCACATCGCTGGCTCAAGGTCCATGGTCAGCCTGCAGCCCTCCATGACTCCCAGGTCCTTCTCTGCAGAGCTGCTCTCCAGCAGGTCACCCCTAGCCTGAACTGGTGCATGAGGCTGTTCCTCTCTAGATGCAGAACTCTGCACTTGCCTATACTGAACTCCATGAGGTTCCTCTCCAGCCTGCTGGCATCCCTTTGAATGGCAGCACAGCTCTACGGTACTCCTCCTAGGTTGGTCGCATCTGCAGGCTGTTCCCTTCTTCCAGACCACTGATGAACAATTGAACAGGAGGACCTAGTACTCACTGACCCCTGGGGACGCTGCTAGTTACAGTCCTCCTACCAGACTCTGCACCACGGATCACAATCCTCAGAGCTCTGCCAGTTAGCTGGTCTGGTTTATAATATGAAACTCTCCTGTCTGCCCCATGTTAGATGTCTGCTTCTCTCTGCTTGCTCGCAGGGTGACTTTGATTTGTGGCTGTTTCTACCTTCGTTCCTTGCAAAGTTTTGTTTCAGGCACCAGCACTAAAGCACTTTAGCTTTGTGAAATTAAAGGGCATCCCAGCAGCACCGTTTTTGTGGTTACTGCAGGAATAAGTCAGTACTGGAACCTCTTTGCTGCCAGCACAGTCTTTCTCCAGGCAATCTAATAACTGATTTAGTATCTGGGCCAGCTGCCTGACAGGAAAAAGGCGGCTCCCTCTGCAACCAACCATCCGGCCAAAAGAGACGCGCTTTAAAACCAAGTGCTCATTTGCGCGGCCGCAGCGCAGGCACGAGGGGGTGTGCGGGTTTCCAGGAGGGGACCCCTTGGCACCCATTCCCGCAGAAATCACCCCAAAGGGCCCCCCATGCACGCCCCTCCATCCCACAGCCCACCTACCCTGTGCAGTGCTGCTGGTGCCGACGGGTGCTGTGCAGCCGGGGCCGCCCTGGGGCGGGGAGAGGGGAGGGCAGGGAAGTCCCACACCACTCCCCATGGCATCGTGCCCCACGGCATCGCTCAGCACCGCATCGTGCTGCTCCACACCTCACGGTGCTGCTCGGCCCCTGCCATCGGGATGCTGCCCGGAGCGCGGCGCCTGCAGCCGCTCACCGCGGGACGGGAGCCCTGGGTGCCCCGACCTGCGGCTGCACCGTGGTTTCTGTTACTTTTCTCCAACATCGTGAGTTAAGAGTAGGGCAGTTTAGCACTATTTGGATCATGATCACGCAGCCATGATTTGGAGCTGTGCACAAAAACACACAGCTCCCTAGACTCCTGCCCAGAAAACCAATGCATCTCTCAGGAGCTTCCTGCTCTATAGGCTGTTTAGGATGAGGCCTTATCTAAACTTCACGGCAATCTAAGTAAATTGGGTTTTACTATATTCAGGAAATCTCAGATGGAACAGTGAGTTCTTAATCAACTACAGAGAAGCTTTGTCATCCATCCAGAATAGCTTTCTTTTCAGCTGAAAATGGGAGGAAATGAAATGCAAATCCCACAGCACTCATAATTAGTTTATTTATTTCAGGAACAGAAAGAGCTGGAAAAAGTCATTTCAGCCATATCTTTGGTATTACCTACTAAGCTTGTTTAACAAAACATGAGTAAGAAAAAAGATAAAGCTACAAAAATAAATGTTTGGCATTTATATATTGCATAGCCCCCCTATATCTTTTGTTAAATTACAAACTTTTTATATTTTGACGGAAATATCAGTCCTACTTGGTAAGAGGCCTCCATGTACAGTGGCTAATAAACCTTGGTGTCAGCTGTCGATAAAACACTGAGCCCGGCCCCATCAAGATTTGTAAGGTCATCTGCTACACGGGTCATACTTTTATTCCCACTTGTCTAGTTATTATCCCCTTAAAATCTGTCCAGTTAGGATGATAATAACATGTAAAACAGGCTGCCAAACCCTCCTTTATCAAACAATAAATGCACCTGCCTGTGGGGTTAAAAAAAAAAAAAAAAAA
>VZSG01000946.1:14479-40614 GCA_013398315.1 Nothoprocta pentlandii
TTTTTTTTTTTTAATGCTTTCAAAAAGGTAAGAGTATTGTCTATTTAAGGACATTGCATAAAAGGTTTGTTTTAAATGGCAGTGGCTATACATTTCTAAGTGGCTCTGTTATTCCACGCAAGCTTGAGATAAAGACCAGCAAACTGGATTCAGGCACTGTTGGAAAAGGCAGTGAATACGAAAGAGTAATCCTATAGTAAAGGAACATGAACTTACTGGAGTAATAGGGGCACATCTGCCCAGATGTCTCCTGTTTAGGGAGAGCAAAACCTGCCACAGAACAGAATGGTAGACGTTTTGTTGTGCCGGATGAAGAAGAGGAAGGGATGATCAGCAGTAAAATCTGGAACAATCATTGCACAGCGCAGCATCATCACTCCTGCTGTGGCAGCTGCAGCCTCCGTGCCTTCTTCATTGACTTCTATAAAGGACTTGTGCACCACTTCAGAGAGCACCAACTCGTTGCCAGATGACATTCCAGAGAAGTCTGCTTTCGTCAAGTCAAACGCATCAGGCATTCCCATGCTGCTCAGAACGGGTTTCAGATCATAATTTTCTTCCAGTTTAAATCTGGGTAAAGACAGTTTCACCTCTGTGTAGTCCATCATTTCAGGTTTAGTCCACTCCATCAGATTCTCATATGTAAGCTCTCTTTCCAGCTATAAAAAATTATATATATACATACACACACATATCTTAATATCAAACTCTTTTCTGGCATGATACAAACTGTCTTTGCATTTAGTTTAACAACTTACACTTTCCAGGCCAGTAGATCCATCCTGGATTGCATCTGGGAGCAAGATGATCATGCTGAGCTCCTCATCAATGTAAGGGACTTCAAGGATTTTGGTCTGCAAATCTCCATTGTAGGTCATGTTAAATTTACTTTTCTTATACATCATCTGCACAGGTTTGCTCTCATTCTAAAAATAAGGTATGACAACAGTTAATACTGAGCTAGTATGCTGGTCTTAAAATAAGAGACAGGCATCCAGTTACTCAGAGCTTTTTGTGATTTGCCTGTAGAGAGAACTAGGACATGCTGTGGGGTACAACCCTGTCACTGCTTTTAGGGAAGCAATGGAGAATGACTCAGGTTCCTTGGGTTTTCATTTTTCATTGTTAATGTGGAAGTACATGTGATGTGACAGCAAAGAGGCAAAAGCATGCTTTTACACACATGATTTTTAGTATTCCTTTTAATAGAGTTGCTAGGAAGCATGGTCTGTTGTCCTTGCTTTATGCGACTGTGCAATAATTTCAGTTTAGATGCTTTCACTTTGGGGTAGCTCTATGTGCTATAGCATAAAAGAAGATTTAAAATATTTTAATGCACCACTAAAAATGCAAAAAAAAAAAAGTGTTGGCACTATTTTGAGTCCTTAAAAATCACAGGGACATTAGGGAGAGGGGAGAATTTTCTTCTCTGTTCTGTTCTCTATTGTCTCCTTCTGCTTCCCTTTTTTCACATGGACCATCAGTTACTAATGCTTACATCACTGTTATCCTCCATTTCAGTTACAGAGTCACATTACTAGCTCTTGTTAAGGACATCTGGTAACATTCCCAGAGTTTGGGATCATTTCCAAAAAGCAGTCCTGACCCAAGAATCAAGTGGAAGGCAGTATTTTTCTAGAACAGCGTGAATATGGCCTTGCAAAAGGCTGTTTACATTCACAAGCTTCTGAACATGTTCAGGTGTTCTGATTACAGCCCAAAGGTTCACTCCTTGTCTTAGGCACACCAGTTTTATGCTGAAATAGTCAAGTTCACTTGATGACTGTTCACTGCTGACTTTCGTGAAGTCACTCTTGTCTTGGCACTCATGTGAGAAAAAAATCAGTAATACCAGATTTTTGGCCATAAAGCAAGCACTTAAAGCTTTGATGAAGCAACTGTGAAGCAACCCTTCTCAGCTGTGTAAAACAAGGCAGAAGGACTTTGTAAATATTTTCAGGTCTGAGTGAGTTCTGTACACAAATGTACTGGACTGCAGGCCATGGAGGCTAAATGATTAATAATTTCTTGTGCCCACACCTTGTGGACTCCCAGAAACAGTGTGACAGCTTCACTTAGCAAAGATACCTTCAGAAGGTGTCTTAAGTTCCGTAACTATTTATGGGAATGCGTATAGAGGCAATAGAGAGGAAAACAGAGGAAAAAAGAGGGAAAGAGAAAAAAAGTATTTAATTTTGATATTAAAATATTTAGAAAGTATGTGAAACAATAGGAAAAAAAAAAGAGAATGATTATATTAAAGGCATAGAAGTAATTCTATTCATCCTACCTATGGTTACCCTGCATTAATGTATTTTCGAACCAAGTTAAATGTAATATTGTGCTGTCAGCATTCCAGAGGACCATACCTTGTTCATTTTAAACGGCCTTTCTGAGGTGCTCTCTTTGTCAAACTGGCCCTCCCAGTTGCCTTTGAAATAGATGGCATTCACCAAGACAAGCCTGGTCATTGAATTAATAATTCCCTCAGTCAGCAGGTTCCGAATTTTACCTTTGGGATACATTTGAAGAAAAACAAATTTTAACCACAAGGCATCCATCTAATTATTAGCAAATACAGTATCTCCTCTGTAATGGACATGTGATAGATAGTATCAATCCGATGGCAAAAGCTCAGGATTTTTAAAAATATCCCCAATATTTTATCTTGAAATACTAGTTTATCTAAGCCTTGACTGCCTTTAAATGTGGGACAGAGTTTTGCAAAATACTTACCTTCAGTCTTCTCTTCTACCCAACTATTTATTTGTTTTCTGGCGTCCTCTGACGAGTGCGCAAAGTCAGTTTGTTCTAATCCAGCGTGATAGAATTTCTGACTTGATTCTGTAAATGACTACAAGTGAACATTAAGCACAGATTCATGTTTATGCTTCCTGGTAAGGGAATTATTAAAAATCATGTACTCTAGATTGACAAAGAAAAGACAAACTACAAAATAGTGTGTATGGTAGATAGCAATTCTTTTTCACCTTATTAACACACAATGAAGTGAAAAGAGAAATGACAGATATTTAGTTCCAAGCCAAAAAACATGTGAATTGTGCAGATTTAATCTAGCAGGGTTTAGAGGGTTTGCACTGTCACAGGGTTATCAAACAGGAGCAAATTCACATACTGTCATTTGGAGGACAGTCCTTTGCATCAGTAGGTGTCAAATGTTAAAAAACCCCAAAACACCAGTGAAGTAAAATACAATGTCTTTAACTGACCTTCACAGGGAATATGTAGGGAGTATTCAATACACGAAAGGCCCAAAAATTTAAGGTGTACTTACTGAAAGGAACTCAAATGTCTTTTCTCCGTATAAGCGATTGGCTGTTCTAAGCACATACTTGGTATTTGGATTGTTGATTTCAGAAAGAAGTAACTGATACCCGTTGTGGGCATCCGAAGCTTTGCTCAAAGCAAGCACCTGTAGAAAGATCAACATCTTCAGCACAGTCCACATCTCTGAAGCACCTGATTGAGCACAGTGCTTTTCCACCAGTTTTGAAATTGAAAAGTGACTTGATCAGCCATAGCAAGCCATGGAAGGCAGCAGGTATTTCTTCACAGCACTCCTCTGGTGCTTACTGTGCAAGCTGCATATGATGTGCGCACAGGAGGATGTTGTGTGAGGAATAAGTTAAGGTGCAGAAGGCCTAGTGGTTATACAGCTCCCATCTCTCTATCCAAGCAATAAGGGATATACAATTAAAAAAAAAATTGGTGCACACTAACTTATTTATAAAATACATTTAATAATATCATTCATCATATCTGCTTTTGATAAAGTCCAGGCCCTTTCATAGCACTAAATGAAAACAAAGCATACGTTTATCCTCCTCTTTCACTTTGCAAGAAGAGGTATGCATAAACAGAAAAATGACTGAATATGCACTTAATATTGTCAGCTGCATAAACAGAGAAGTCTGCAAGTGGCATTTTCTACTTGAGTAAGTTTAAAAAAAATGTCAGCCAGTTGGGCAGTTAACATTTTCTTCTGTGGTAACAATAGCCCTTTTTACAGTCCATTTCTGAGAACTGAAAGCAACATTTTATATAATGCCTTCAAATAGCTATGACAAGGAAACTGCTGTTGTTTGTGTTCCCAAATGGGGTACATATTCTATTCTATCAGTCAGGCAGATGCCTTTTTTCTGCATTGTGTTCATCATTCTGCTCTCTCATCCCTATTGAAGAAATTAATTATGGTATGTGATAATGCTACACTTGTCATAAGTTCTTCTAGGAAATATATTCATGAGTACTATTCCTTGATTTCAAATCTTTACATGAAAGGGCAGTTTTTTCATTACATAAAAACATTTATGAAAGAAATGACTTTTTTTTTCCTCTAAGGATCTGATTTATGAGTATGGTGTGTGTAAAAGAGTGTCTTAAATTTTCACTCATCTCAATTGAATGAAACTTGCAGCAACCAAGATAAATATTTGGTGTATTTGACTTAACACAATAAGACTTCTTCACCAACATTTTACAAGTCTTATGCTGCTGGTTGTACTCAAATTTCAAAATGTAGTCAGGCATTACTCCCAAGGAAGAATGCAGAAGCACATATATTTTTGCAGCTGGACAAAACACACACACATAACCAACCCTCACCATCTCACCTCGCTCTCTCTTACTAACATTCAAAAGGAAGACCAATCAAAAACAAAGGAAATTTAAAAAAAACCCCAAAACTAAGAATGTCTTAGTTGCATATTAAAAGGAGCTTCACCTACACAAACACACACCAATTAAAAAATAAAAGGCACTTCTGAACTCAGTACTACAGAAAAATCTCTGTTCTGTGAGGCCTGAACGACAACGACAATTTAGCATAGGTGCAGGCCACAGACTTTAAACAAGAGATTGGTGGTTCATATGTTCATGCCAAATTTTATATGTTTTATTTAGACATACCTTTGCTATCTGGGCTTCAGTGTTAGTTTTGGAACCCAGCAAGATCATAGACAGAGCAGAAGAAATACTAAATGGTGAAAAGAAGAGGTTCTGTGTCCTGTTCTTTTCACACAGCTTTCTGAAGAGTTCGAGGGCAAAAGTGGTATTTGCTGCACTGAGGCATTCCATAGTTGAGAACCTGGGAGATAAAACACAAAAGAGGAGAGCCTCAAATGTATTTCAATCCAAACTGACAAATTATTTTTGTCTGTATATTTCCCAGTGTACCCATTTGTATATATTTTACTGTACTATACTTGTAAGGAAGACAGCAGTTCCCACTGGCCTCACTAGGCTCTTCAGTTAGTTAGACGTTGTATCTTTTTGGGTAACATATATCACACAGAATTACAGAATGTTTAAGGTTGGAAGGGACCTCTAGAGATCATCTAGTCCAACCTTCCTGCTCCAGCAGGGACACCCGGAGCACGGGGCACAGGGCGGCATCCAGGCGGGTTTGGAAGATCTCCAGAGAAGGAGACTCCACAGCCTCCCTGGGCAGCCTGTGCCAGGGCTCTGTCACCCTCTCAGGAGAGCAGCTCTTCCTCACATGGACATGGAATTTCCTGGGTTTTAATTTGTACCCCTGCCCCTCAACTGGCCAACACTGAGAAGAGTTTGGCCCCATCCTCCCTATATTCTCCTCTTAGGTATTTGTACACATTGTAAGATCCCCTCCAGGCTAAACAGGCTCAGCTTACTTAGTCTTTCCTCACAGGATAGATGCTCCTGTCCCTTAATCACGTTTGTTGCCCTCTGCTGGACCCTCTCTGGAAGCTCCATGTCCCTCTTGTCCTGGGGAGCCCAGAACTGCACCCAGTACTTCAGGTACGGCCTCACCAGAGCTGAGGAGAGGGGCAGGATCCCCTCCCTGCACCTGCTGGTAACACTGCTCCTGATGAAGGCCAGGATGTCATATATGGCAGTGAGCATTTTGTTTAGAATTTGTTTAAATAAAAAAAGTCTCCCCTCACTTCTCTAGGAGGTCTTTAGAGGAAAATAGGAGCCAGAAGATAAAAATCCGAATGGCAATTAAAAACTCTTACCTTCTCTGTTTAACTTCCTTGGTATCTTCAGGTTACTTGCAAGCACGCAACAGCTATACAGCGTGGCTAGCAGAAGTCAGCAGAATGAACTGACCTACTAGATTAACAAGAAGAAAACAGTTATTGTTTAGTCATCATGGCAGCATATTACTGTAATTTCCTGCTGTAGTAAAAAGAGAAAAAAATCAAAGTCCATTTTAAGCTGCATTTTATTGCCTACAGCACACAAACATGCACCACAAAAGAGAACGTTATTGTACATGCACGCCTAAATATGTATACTTGAAAGACTGTCAGACTCTACAGATTAAAAAAAAAAAAAAAAAGCCTTAGAAACCTTAGCTGGAAACAATCCTCCAGTTTCATCTAAAAGAACACAGTAATTTAATTATTACTGTTCAGCACAAGCAGAGGCAACCAGTGTCTTAAATTCTTAAATTTACTTTAACTATCCCCAATAACAGAACTTTCCTGCTGTCCTGATCCCTATCAAACCTTATCAAGTTCTTTTGACCACCACTGGCAAAGCACTGGAGACAGCACTGCGCAGGATTATTTAGGATGTTTTTGTAGGGTTTCCATGACAAGTAAGGGTTTACAGGACAAAGGACACTACTGTAGTTTTGTCTGCTGACAATCAGTGCATTTAACCCAACTGGGTTTCATCACAAGGTTAGGAGTGGAAATTCTTTGCCTCCCAGTAACGCAACTATTGACACCTTTCTCCTCAAAAGCAGTGTGATTTTGAGGAGAAGATGCAGAATGTCCACATTTTTTATGCAACAACTACCCTGTCCCCTATAATATAAACACGCGTTTGTCAGTTGATTTTACATTGCTCACCAGAATATGCTTAGAGATCAGACAGAAAGCTGGTAACAGGAATCTAGATGAACTATGTAGCCTGCAGCATCTCGCTCCTCACTACCATTTCTCTGGGGAAGAGTGCAGGTCCCTGGCAGGGCACCTGAGCGGAGGTTTCTGCATGACCTGACTCTGCATGTCCATTACATTATGAATATGCTGTGTATATTCTTAACATAAATGGACACTTATGCTTAAAGAACAGAGTTTTTGGAGAGAAAGGCTGTTTTGAAAACACAGGTGCTTCCAAAGGCTGTGTGTAGATTAAACGGAGGATACGTGCTGCAGCATCACTCCAGTTATTGTTTTTCCATGAAGGGATCAGGCCCAAGCAGCGTGCACCTCTCCTCTGACCCGAACCCCCAGATAAGCTTTCCTCAGAAGCCGCAGTGTGGATTAGAGCCTGGCACACGTGGAAGTCTCCTCACCAGAGCTCTGCCACCTCCCAAGAGCTCTCAGGTCCCCCCATTCTGACACAGGCAGATGGGCTCCGACGACCCTCCTGCAGCACCTGCCTCCATGGGGGAAGCGGTGTCCTCACGGTGTGCAGTGCACACCTGGACCAAAACCACCTGAAACTAAAGGGACTTCTCAGTGGGAAGAGGCTTCGCTTAGAATTAGGAGTTAGGCAAGAGCGTAACCAGACATTCACAGAGCTAAACCACTGCCTCCTTGGTGCACCAGGGCACCTCCAGCTTGCTCCCTATGCTGAACGGCATCAGGCTGCGGATTCAGGGCCTCCAGCCCCACAGGAACCTGCCAGCCATGGGCCTGCTGGGCAGCATCACCCGCTGCAGCATTGCCTCTCTCCCAGGACGAGCTGGGGACGCTGGAGCTCTGCTGCTCCCCATCTCAGCCCCTGGCCCTCCTCAGGGATGCGGAGCGGGATGCTTGGAGCAGGCACACCTAAGATCCCGCTCCTTCCCTGCAAGGCCAGCCCAAGCAGCCCTGTCATGAGGATGCGGTGCCCGTGGGGACAGGCTAGGGAATAAGGAAGCTGCCAGGGAGCCTACCTGGAATCCATGCGGGAATTAGGGAGGGGGCAGCACAATAAACACGCTGAGGTTCAGAATTACTGGTAACGAAGTCAGAAACATATTCCCTATGCACCTGCGCAACGCCATTGGCAAAGTGAAAGAAGCAAGTGCAGTAAAGACAGGAAGGAAAAAATAATAATAAAAGCAAGCAGAAGAAAAGAGCAGGAAAAAAATCCCGCCCTGCGCTCTCCAAAACAAACGCGGCCTCCCCTGAAAACGAACGTTTCAGGCGGGCCGGCGCAGCCGCCGCCGCACTCACCGTGCTCCGCAGCTGGCGGCGCCCGGCCTGCCTGCCTCCCTCCCTCCCTGCCCGCCCGCCTCCCGGCTTCCCGGCCCTCCTCCCGGCTTCCCTGCCCGCCTCCCGGCCCCCCTGCCCGCCTCGCCCCGGAAGCCTCCCCGCCTGCCGGGCCGCCCCCTGAGGCGGGACGCGGCGCGGCCGCCAGCGGCCATTAACCGCCGGCGAGCGCCGCCCGGCGGGGCAGCGGGGATAGACGCAGCTAATGAACTAAATTTATTTATTTATTTATTTATTGACGCAGTTAAGGAACTTCATTTATTTATTTATTTAGTTAGTTAATTAGTTACTGCAAGGCGGTTTGTTATAAACCCGCGCTAGCCACCCATGTTGGCAGAGCTGAAGCGCTCTGGCCGGTCCCCTTGTGTTTGAGGTGCTAGGTCGGGTGAATTCACTTACGAGAAGGGCATATACATGCATACACATACACACATGCAGGTATATAAACAGAATCTTTAAAGTAAGCACAAAAATAACTGATGCAAAATTCAGAGCCGATTCAGTCGCACAGCAGAGCTTTGTAAGCAAGGCATATGATGGTAGGAGAAGGGTTTGTCCCCCTTAGAGGTGTCACGTAGGTGGAATGCAAGGAGCTAGTAAAGTGCTCAAGAGGAGGATAGGCAGGGTCTGAGGGGGGTAGTAGTAGATGCTAAGATTCACCTTCAAATCCCGAGCTCCAGTAATGAGGAACAGGGCCTATATTAGCAGACACCAGCAAAAGGAAGGCATGGAAATACCTGCAGCTGGTAGTGGAGAGGACACAGGGCTGGCCTGGATGGCCCGACCCAAATGCTGCCCGGGACTGCCCTGCCAAGGCAAGGTGTGTTTGCAGGTGCTGCAGTGGAGGACTGTCCCCTCAGGGTGTGAGGGCAAAGCCAAAGCTGTGCTGGACATCCTGGGGCATGCGGCATGAGGGGGAACAGGCCTGGCTGCCTCCTCAGCTGGGCCAAGTGGACTCAGGGTTGTAATTCTCCTCCAGCTTCAGTTTCAGCTCTTATCATGTTGGCTGGTGTGGTCCACTCAGCTTGGTTTTGGTGTCTCAGATTCATGAGGAAGACATAAAGCCCAGCTTCCAGTTGTACAGCTGCAATGTGCTCTGTGTTCACCAGACATGATCCTGAAAAATTCTAAGTGCCTCATCCTTGAGGGTGGTGAGGACAGGCCCAAACCCTCTGAGTAGTTCATTCTTTTTTTTTTTTTTTTCTTAGTATAAGGGTACTATTTAAAAAAATGTGACTCAACAGTATTAGCAGGACTCTGACATGTCTGTACATGAGAAACCTTTCTCTTAGAAGAAGTGACTAAGTGGAATGCCTAGGATCTTGGGTGTAAATAGAAGGATGTTTGTCCCAATGTATTCAGATTCTGAAACTGATCTTGGCGTGGTTATGAGCGGCCTGTAACACAGTCAGGCTCAGGGTCGTTAGTTTGAAATATTATGTTGTAATACTTATTAGATGCTTTGAATTTGAAGCTAAGAATTCAAGGCATTACAGTTGTCCAACAAAGTATGCACACATCAAAACCACTTCCCCTATGAGTTTGCAGCTCCTGCTTCCTCCCTCTTTTTATTTACTGTTGTTGCTGTTGTTTGTGATGCAACAGGCGGTCAGTTTTGCCAGATCCAGATCAGGAGTATTATCACTCATGTCATCTGGTAGGAGAACAAACATGCTGAGTTCCTTTTTTTGCATATGACAGCTCAATGATTTTGAATTTCATGGTCATTATATGCAGCATCAATATCTGTACTATTTTAGAACTGGTCTGTGAAACAGTTCAAATATAAAAAATAGAACAGCACTATTTTGTTCCTGAAAGAGAAAGATTTTTTTTTTTGACTAAACTTAGAGCCCAAGTTTGTAAACCAAAGACTCAGCATCATCTATAGGTTATTGCAGTACCCTTTCTTTCGGACAGTACTTGTGTGCACTGATTTCAATAAGATCTTTTACAAAAAGGCCGTATACACACATAGGCCATAAAGTGCTGATTGAATAACATGCCATGCAATTCCCATGCTAAAAGAAAAGAGTTAGCTTTGATAAGCAAATAGCTCCTATGTAACTCTTAATTTTAAATGGAGCGCACTGGTCAGGATAAAAATGTTGATTTTCTTCCAGTGTATGACGTCAATGTCTCTGTATGATTCACACTTCTAGGCAGTAGTGATTGTCTTGCTTTGGGCCTGACCCGTATTTTCTGTGACCTCTGCTGACTTTTCCTTTCCTCGCAGTGACTGAGTCTTTTTTTCTCGGGCTTGGATTACCCAATAGTCTTTTGAACTCCTGTGCTGTCTCCTTTCACTGTCATGTTTGAATGGGAAAGTGCATTCTACAGGCTTTGCTAACCCCGTGAGTTAAGCTGTGTCTGTGCATCATTTACTGTACAGATCCTAAAATTACGCAAGTCATGTAGTAGGTTTCAAATGCACACTTGCACTATCAGCACACTTGCCCCACATCACCCGACATACAAAAGGTGTTTGCATTATAATCTGTGACAAAGAACATAGAAATTTCTATTGAGAAATCATTTTACTTACCTTTGACACAGTCTAATGCTAGATTCAGTCAGCTACTTTATATTGTTAACACACAACTGATTTAATTCTGTTAGCTCAGTCAAATGCCCTCACTGAATGCTGTATGCGTCACCCGTACACCCTTGAGTACAATGACAAACCCTAGTGGAAATCTGAGGTTTTATACAAATCCACTAAATGAGGAAAGAACATTTCAGCCATTTTTTTCTTCAAAAGACCTTGAAAAATTTGTTTTGAATTTCTCTGTATGACCTTTGTGATAACATCAGAGTATTTTTTCTCTGTTTTATAAGGCAGATTCCTGTACAAGAGAAAATGGTAGTCTAATATAAAGTTGAAATAAGATGATTAAATTAAAGGAATCTGCAAAGAATTGGTGTCTGCAAAGAGGGAGGTATGAAGAGGATGTTAGGTATGATAAAGTTATAGCAGAAATTAACTTTTGCATTATTGTCTTCTGTGAAAGAGTTTATAGAGATTCTTGGTTGGAAATGCTCTATATCAGCCACAAAGCATACAGCCAAGAGATTATGAAGCAAATGAGCAATAAGAATTTGCCAGGACTAATTAGTAATCACTCAGTAATCACTAAATCAACCCAGAGCTGAAAGAATGGTAATCTCTCCTTTAAAAGCGCCTTCCAGGAAACTAGAAGATGATTAATATGCTGACAACTTTTAAAAAGATTTCAAGGACAGGGTATTACAAACACGTATGTTTTTGAGCTGTTGAATAGAATAGGCTTAGTGGGCCTGTGGATCACATAGCATATTGGAAGAGAATCAACAGCACTTTTGCGATAGGAAGTCCTGCATCACCAATTTGTTGGATTTTTCTTAAGGTGTCTGGAAGCATATGAGTAAATACAGTTCAGCCTGTGCAGTCTATTTGTTATTCCCATTCATCCTGTTGTGAGAGAAGTGTTCATTTAATCCTTGTAGTCTATAGGTCACACAAACCCCCTATTTTGCAATATTGTAGGATTTTACTCTTTTGTTCAGAAAGCTCTTCTTTGAGGCTCAGAAGGTACTTACACAATCACCTAAAAGAAATGGTGAACTGCAAACCTAAAAGATGAAACCTAAAAGAAATAGTGAATGAACACTTGCCTCATTTGAATTGATGGATTTTGTTTTAAGAAAACATTGATTCTAGCTCTGGTGAGGCTGCACCTGGAGTACTGTGTGCAGTTCTGGGCTGACAGTGCTATACTGAATGTGGAATAGCATAGGGTAAATGTGCTGAAGAATTTTTTTTTGCATATGTGAAACTACTGTTACCTGTTCTTTAGCTAATTTAATAGGAGAAAAAAAAATCAGTGGTTTGTGATGAAAATTACTATACCACAAGCTACAAAGATGGAAAGGACCTTTAGAGATCAACCAATCTCATCTCCTCTGCTCGAGCAGGATCGCCTATAGCACATTGTCAAGCATATAGGTGTCAGGATCACCTATAGCACAGACCCTCTCCAAGCAGCTTTTGAATAACTGCAGGGATAGAGGCTTCACAACCTCTCTGGGTAGCCTCTTCCAGTGCTCAGTCACCATCCCAGCAAAGAACTTTTTCTTTATGTTCAGAGAGAACTTCCAGTGTTTCAGTTTGTGCCTGTTCCATCTCATTCTTATCTCTGGGTACCACTGACAGAGGTCTCACTGCACCTATTTACATCTTGCTTTAGGTATCTATACACACTGATAAGATTCCCTCTCTGGCTTCTCTTCTGCAGGCTGAAGAAGATTGAAGAGTCTGGGCATCTCAGCCTTTGCTCAGAGGAGAGATGCTCTAGTTCCTTCATCATCTTGGTGTCCCTTTGCTGGAGTAGCTCCAGTAGCTCCATTTCTCTCCTGTACTGGGGAACACAGAACAATACTCCAGATGTGGTGACCAGGGCTGAGTAGAGGGGAAGGATCATCTCCCTCATCCGCTGGTGATGCTCTTCCTAATGCAACCCAAGATACCATTGGCCTTCTTGGCCACAAGGGGACATTGCTGGTTCATTTCTTAAGAAATGTGCTTAAGAACTTGCCATCCCCCATGACTCCCAGGTCCTTCTCTGCAGAGCTGCTTTCCAGCAGGTGAACACCCATCCTGTCCTGGTGCATGCAATACATCCTCTCTAGGTGAAGAACTCTGCACTGGCTTTTATTGAATTTCATGAGGTTCCTTTCTGCCCATCTCTACAGCCTGTTGAGGTCCTACTGAATGGCAGCACAATCCTCTAGTGTATCAGTCACTCCTCCCAGTTTTGTATCCTCAGCAAAATTTGTGAGGGTTCACTCTGTCCCTTCATCTAGTGCTCTTTGAAAATACACTCTGTCCCTTCATTGAGGACATTGATGAATAAACTGAAAATCACTGGATCCAGTACTCACCCCTGGAGGACACTGCTAGTTACAGTCCTCCAGCTAGATTCTGCTCTACGAAACACAACTCTGAGCTCTGCCATTCAGCCAGTCCCCTATCCACTTCACCATCCACTCATCTAGCTTGCACTTTTTGAACTTGTCTATGAGGATGTTATGGGCAACAGTGTCAAAAGCCTTGTTAAAGTCAAGTTCTCCCCTCATCTGTCCAGCTCAGAGAAGACTATCAGGTTGTTTAAGCATGACTTTTCCTTTGTCAATCCACCTGACAACTCTTGATCACCTTATCCTTCACATGGTTAGGATTTACATCTGGGATGAGCTGCTCCATCAACTTTCCAGGCACTGAGGTGATCTGATTCTTCCTGGTTCCTCATTCTTCTCCTTTTTGAAACTGGAAAGACAGTATTTTCTTCCAGTCCTCAGGCACCTCTCCTGATCTCACCATGATCTCTCAAAGACAATTGAGATTGTCCTTGCAAAGATGTTAGACAGGTTCCTCAGCAATCATGGGTGTATCTCATCAGGGTTAAATGACTTGTGTATTTTGCAGTTTGCTTAAGTGAACCGAATTCTCCTCTGCCAAGGGAAAGTCTTCCTTTCTCCAAACTCTGTATTCTTTATTACCAAGGTCTCTTCTCTATTCAGCAGCAGGCCTGTATTTCCCCTAATCTTCCTTTTGTTACTCATTTATTTAGAGATGCCCGTATTGTCCTTGACATTCCTCACTAGATTAAACTCTAGATAGGCCCTGGCCTTCCTAGCTCCATCCTTGCACACTCAGACCACCTTCCTATATTCCTTCCGGATGGTCTGTCCCTGCTTCCACTTTCTCTATACTCCATTCTTCTCTCTGAGTTTTGCTAGGAGTTCCTTGTTCATCCGTAGCAGTCCTCTGCCCCCTTTGCTTGAATTTGTGATTATATTGTTCTTGAGCTTGAAGAAAATAATACTTAAGTATCAACTTAAGTATCATAGACCCTCTTAGAGCCCTCTTCCTTCAAGGATGCTATATCATGGCATTCTTCCAAGCAGATCTTTGAAAAGGCCATAATGTGTTTTCTGAAGTCCAGGACTGTGATCCTGCTCTTTGCCCTACTCCATCCTCTCACAATCCTGAACTCCACCATCTCATGGTCTCTAAAGCAAGGGTTGTCCCCAGCCTTCATGTCTCTATCCGGCCCTTCTTTGCAAGTACGAGGTCCAGCAGAACACATCCCCTCATTAGCTCTTCTATCACCTGTATCAGGAAGTCAGTGGAAGAGTCAAAGAAATTATTTTGTCAATACAGCATTTCTTGTTCATTATTATACAGGGAGGAAAGGTTTTGCTGGAAGCCACTCTTCTGGTCTATAGGCTGTAATCAGGCTTTGTGTTTTTCATGTGTTGTGACAGGAAAATATCCCTTCTCAGTAATTCCCAGGGAGGCCAGCAGAGCAGTAAGCACTGGTTTACAATGTACTGAATGCATACATGAAGAAAACTTCACTCGGTGAAAAAAAATTGCTCATCAGAGAGTATATTTTAATTAGTATGCTTAGTACATGTCTAGAGTGGCATATGCTGTTCAGAGTCTGATGGAAACAATGTGCTGTTATGTTAGAGTGCTTTGGCTCCTTATCAGTTGGTGTGATGCAGCTCTTGATTTGTAATATCGGGAATGGAAATGTATATGCAGCTTACAGGATGTCTTAAGAGAACCAGGGGTCTTGAATAGCACAAACACAGCTTGAAAGTTCATTTATTGGTTTGAATGCAAATTATGGCAAAATTATGAAGTAAAGCAAATCCTGCCGGTCCAATTTCTGTTAACACTATGACAATCTTTGCTGAGACGCGCTCCTAAATTATAAATCTTACATTGAACAGTGATACAGGTAGCAAGTCAAAATGTGCAGATATTAACCAAACAGGCTAAACAAGGAAAGCGGTATGATTAGGATGAATGAAAAAGAAGCAGCAGATTTATATACTGAGATTTTGGATTGAATATCTATATGGGTTAGCAAGAAAGCATTTTGCTGGTAGATTTCTGAGCAGTTTTGCTCACTGGAACTCTTAGGAATCTTAACCTATACAGATTAGGGAAATGAGGATAACATGGGTGTGATATAGGTTCATATCACCTCCCCCTCAAAGGAAAACCCCAAAACTTAGTAGTTGATGACAAGTGGCTGTGCATCAGATGGAGATGAACCATTGTATGTGAGGCCCTACCAGGATGGTGTGAATCTTTCAAGGTGATCAGAAGTAAACAGATGAACATCATGAACTGGATCCTTTTCTCCCTGCTGCCTGAATTTTGCATGAAGCTGTGAGGACAGTAGAGAATGAACACCATCTGTTTGTATATACAGGGGAGTCAAAGAGAGATAAGTGGCATTTTGAAATGATTCCTCTCCTCTCCTCTCCTCTCCTCTCCTTTCTATTAAGGTTTGGCAATTTCCAAAAGACTTTAAATTTGAAAAGAATATGAGGAAACAATTGCAGTGAAAACACCTTTTTCCCCTTGCGGAAAAGGGAGCGTATGCATTTCTCTTAATTTTTTTTTTTTCTTTCTGTGATTCTTTCCTTTGGAAGGAGTAAGAAGGTGGACTGCACTGCTCTTAGGTCAGTTGCAGACCTAGGGCTATGGACCACTGGTGTGCAGAGAGCCTTTATTTGTTCACCTCACTCTCAAACAAGCCAGAAGAGATTTGATGCAGGAGAGCAAAATTCTGCCCCCTGCTTCAAGGAACATCATTAGAACAGTGGGAATGGGCACCACAATGATGGCTTTTGAGACGTGGGGCCATCTCTGGGTGGTACCATACATGATGGGCAAAGACTTAATTATGTATATTTTCACTACCTATGGCTAAATGATTTAAAGCTGAGGTTTTAAAGCTGTGGTATACATTCTCCCATAGAACAATGAACTTTGGGAGCTGCCTGGGAGTGAGGAATAACTCATTCTAGGGGGAGCAGAATCTGCCAGAAAATAGAATAGTTTTGGATTTGTTGTGTCTGATAAAGAAGTGGAAAGGGTGGTCAGCCCTAAATTTCAGGACCTCCATATTGCGTGCACTTGTTAATGCTACAGTTACAGCTGTAGCAGCTGCTGCCTCAGTACCTTTTTCATCAACTGCAACAAAAGACTTATGCACCACTTGGGATATCATCAAACCACCCTTTCCATTGATTCCACTGAAATCACCATGAGAGCTGAAGGCACTGACCATTCCCATCTTGATCAGAATATCTTTGAGGTCGTATTTCTCCTCCACTGTAAACTTAGGCAGGTACAGATCGACAACGGTTTCTGTCATCTTCTTGGAATCAGACCATTCAGACAGCTTCTCATATGTCAATTCTCTTTCCAGCTGCAGTTTAAAAAAGAGGAGGGATTTATTAATTACAAAACAAAAAGTATAAAAAATATTCTAACACTTAACCGAAAGCATGAATAACCTGATGTTACTGATGATCAAAAGTTAGTTTTGCAACAAGCATGAGACTTTCTGCTGCAAGGTTTTGAGTAGCACTTCTGCTACATTCATTGCAAAATAAAGACAGGGCACTTAGCTGCCAACATCCGATGTAGTTTCTTCCTCTCTTTTCATTCAGTCTTGAGAGAGAACATTTCTTTTTGCCCAATGTGAACAAAATCAGTGGTTCCTGGCTGTGTGGCACATGGTTTGACCAAGTTCCGTAGAAACAGCTCTTCCACATATTTCCTTTGAAATTTTAAAACAAGCTGCTTCCAGCAAGATCTATCACTGCAACTGTCCTTCCTGCTTCCTGTCCTGTACCATGCTACCTGGGTTCAGGTCATGTCAAATGGAGGAGAGCAATGAATGGTATGCCTGACATGACAGATTCAAGGAATATGCGACCTTGTAATTTTAGTAACTACAGTGATGGATCTTACTCCTTCTCCTTCTCCTTCTCCTTCTCCTTCTCCTTCTCCTTCTCCTTCTCCTTCTCCTTCTCCTTCTCCTCTCCTCTCCTCTCCTCTCCTCTCCTCTCCTCTCCTCTGAATTTGCCAGTATTCATCCTACCCATCAGAAGACATATATATATGTTGAAATTCATCTTTCAATTTAATATTTACATTGTTGTATGTGGAAATATGCCAGTAAAAGAAACATAGAATTTGTTTTGGATATAGAAAAGAGAAAGTAATATGTATATTTTTACCTGTTCAAGACCTGTAGTGTTGTCTTTGATATCATCAGGAAGGAGGATGAACATACTGAGTTCACGTTTCACATATGGCAACTCAATCATTTTGAAATTCATTGTTTCCATGATAAGAACTGGAAATGTTTGTCTCATATACATCATCTTCACAGGCTTGGTCTTGTTCTGTGAAGTATTTATTTATTGACTTAGAAACAGTAAGATATTTTTCCTTGGGATGGAGGATGAATATGACTCAGGGCAGTAAAGAAAGAGGAAATAGTGGATTGTCATTTCTTTTCCAAAGTTTTTTTTCTAAGCAGACAGTTTTTCTTATCTTGGTGGTTTTCCCAGATCAATTTATAATGGCCTGAACAGCCTGATTTTCATTTCTTCTCAGAGTGTGCTTAGTAACCCACAAGGTGAGTAGAAGAGATTTAGAAAAGTTGGCAAGGACTAGAGGACAGAGTGGGTATGGGATATGAACTTTCAATGTTATGGCAGTAAAAACAGCTGTGGTTTAAGAAAAGGAGAATAATTTGCAATTTTTCTATGGCCTTTCCTCTCTGGCAATAAAAAATGACTGATGAATTGCTCTGTAGAAAACAGGCCCAGCTCACTCAGTCTCTCCTCATACAAGAGATGTTCCACTCCCTTAATCATCTTAGTTGCCCTCCGCTGGACCCCTCTAGAAGCTCCATGTCCCTCTCACAC
Organism: Nothoprocta pentlandii; assembly: GCA_013398315.1. Taxonomy (NCBI): domain Eukaryota; kingdom Metazoa; phylum Chordata; class Aves; order Tinamiformes; family Tinamidae; genus Nothoprocta; species Nothoprocta pentlandii. The sequence continues at coordinate 32,476 of VZSG01000946.1, forward strand.
TGGAGAATCCAGAACTGCACCCAATACTCCAGGTGCGGCCTCACCAGAGCTGAGTAGAGGACTCTAGCCCTCCTATCATCATTTTACATAAAAAAAAAAAAAAAAAAGAAAAGAATAAAAAGGTCTGAAGCCACTCTAGTGCTTTGGAAACTGTAGCTGTTTGTTATCTGGAGCTGGCTAACATTTGCCTGAGCGGCTTCTTAATGTATTTTCTAAAATTGTGGGTATTTAGTGACCAGCAGACACAAGTTATGCTTTAACATAGTTGAATAAATCTTATAGGTGAGCTGATCACTGACACACTTTGTAGCAACCAGCTTTTCAGAGAGTTTAGCTACCACAGGGATAACAAAACTACTTATGAAACATTAGAAAGATGTTTCAGCAGTGGCTGTGGTCACCAGGCTGTGGTCACCTCACATCCTCACTGTAGGGAGGATGTCAGAGGACCTTACCTTGCTAAGTCGGAAGGGTTGCACGTCTGTGTTTCCTGGCAGAAATTTCACTTCCCAGTCCGCCTTGAAGTAAATAGCATTTATCAGGACCAACACGGTGGTGTTTGTCACATTTTGTGAATTCACCAAATTCTTGATTTTGCCTTTTGGAAATCAGAAGAGTAGGTTTTATATTAGTATGGAAATGTCCGTGCGTGTCATGTTTCAATTGGGAATTTTCCTCAATTCAAAGATCCTAGATTCCTCAATCCAAAAATCCTAGTGAAAAGATCCATGCTTCAATTCACTACACTCTAAATGACTTCTCTATCATAAATGAATTGGTCTGTTCACTGTTTGTAAAGCTATTTCAAGTCCGTTTCTAGCTGGCTAACAGGAATTCAGTCCTTGGTAAAAAAAATCACACCTTCATGGTAACGAGTTGGAAGAAGAAAGCTAGACAGTCCCCCCACCAGCTAGTTATGCCAGGTGAAAGGAGGTCTATACTTCTGGCCAATGGAAGGTAGTACAGCTAGGCAGACCATCCCACCTGCCTTGGAATATGAGCACCCAAGGAGCTCAATCCATGACTGAGGTGTTTCTCCTCTCTCTCTGCTATGCCTGCAGTATATGGGTCCAACACCACACTCAAACAAAATCTTGTTTGAGGGGCAGCTGATGCAGAACTCAGTAGTGTTGATGGGAATTTCCCCAGGGAACTCACTGGACTCTGGATGAGGTATTTGAAGCTGTTCAAGTGCTGCTCTTTCTCTCCCCGGTACCCATTTGCCCAGTTTCCACCTGGCTGCTGCATCAGCACTGTGGAAACAAGGCCACCTATCCAAAAGAATCAGCAGATGGAGTTAGTAAGAGAGAAAAGATGTTGGGGTTGAGCTCAGCTTACCTTCCGTTTGTTTTTCAACCCAGGTGTTGATTTCTTTTCTGGCTTGGTCTGGTGCTGTCATGAAGTTAACCTTCTGTGGCTCTGCATTGTAGTAGTTCTTACTGAATTGTAAGTACTTCTGAAAAATGTCATATTAAAAATATATTTATGATACTGCATTTTTCAGTCCCAAAAGGAAGTTCTTAGCTCCTGGACCTCCCATGGTATGGAAAACTGCAGGATTTAACATTTCACTCTGCACTGGGTTGTGAATGGACAGTTAAGATCTAGCACAATATCAGAAAATTCTCTGCCCGTATTCCAGCATTTATTTGGAAAGGGAAGAAAACTGTTCATATCCAGTGGATACCCTTTTTTTCACGCCTCACTTATAAATGGGTATATTGAGCGTTCTGATAATAAAGCTAAATTGCATTAAAAGGAGTTCTTACATTTCAGTTAAAGGAGAATGTATCCTTAAACAGATCAACCATGGTCTGTGGGCAGATCAACTGGTATTTTCCAATAAATTTATAATTAGAATCCATAGCTTTTCATTTACAGAGGAAAACCGTGTTCAAAGAGATTTTCTATTAATGAAAAGCAATTAAAATTGAAATATTTTTTGCTTTTTTTTTTGGCTCTTAATAAAACTATTCAACTTACAGGCAGTAATGGATAGGTTTTTTCCACATAGATTCGGTTGGCACTTTTTAGTGAGTAGGTTTTTCTGGGTTTGTTGATGGCAGTCAGGAGCTGTTTGAAGCCAGAATGGATGTCATCAGCTTCCTTGTGCTCAGGATCCTTGGAAAGAGACATCATACCATATATTTGGCAGTTGAATTTTTGCATAAAATTTTCAAAACATACTAAGTGATGCAGATGAGGAGGGAGGGAATTGGATTCTTCTCCCTTACCTTTCAACTTTCCACATCTACCATCACTGCAGTTTTCAAGGCTCTGTTTGTCACCAGATTAACTAATTTATAGCAAACCTTCCAGACTGGCCTATTGACTCTCCTTTGAGTTTAAGTGCCTGAAGAGAACCGAATTTTGATTTTGAATTTGCTTTTGGATTTTGTACTTTAAATATACAGAGTAATTCAGTTATGAAATACCAGACTCCTAAAGATATGTCTAGGCATTCTGGTCCCAAAGATTCTTTCCCTGGGGATTTTTAATTCTAACAGATACCAGTTTTCTTCTCTTTGGTCTTCCCCGAGAAGGTCTGGCCACAGAAGAAGAGCCTTCGGCTCCTGCAGCTTGAGGGAAATGAAGAACCTGCAAGCAGAGTTCCAAAGATAAGAAACAGGCATGAGAGAATTGTGTGCTTTCAAATCACATATGGATCATATGTTGTCCCTGCCTTGTTTTGCTCCTATGCTAGCTCACTGTGCTAGTTGTTGCTTAAGCAGCTAATTCAGTGCAGCGCTCCAGCTGCATGCTGCAAGACTCAGCTCCCTTCCATGGCTGTTGCTGTCAGTAATAGTGATGCAAACCCAAGTGGTTCTCCCCAGGGCAAATGTACAAAGACTTCTGAAATGGAGCATGGCATCCCAGTGGGGAGTGCTGGACATGCTGAGCACCACGGCCACTCTAGTCTGGGTACTTTTTCCTGCTGTAGTGTACTTTTATTTTCAAAGCTATAGGCATATACATTGTCTGAAGCTGTCCAGTGGGAAGGTTTGGGTTGACAAATACTTCTTCAGCTGATTGGGGACCACAGTATGGTTGCTGGCAGTTGAAATATGCCACCTTGGCTTTTCCTGATGAGAAATACAAGAGTCCAGGAAGCTGGGAAAAGTAGTTTTCCAGCTTTTCATAGCTGGAAAAAGTGCTTCATAGTAGTTAACTGTCTGAGTGTCAGGTATGTAGCCATGTGCACTTCTAATCTTGAGATCTCCCAGCTGAAGCTTTGATTTCTTCGCTTCGCATCTTCCTGCAATGTGTCTGGCAGTGTTACATTAGAGTAGGGACTGTACTGAAGAATGTGGAGACAGCAGAGCCCTTGGGATGTATATGCCATTCCTGTTTTCCTTCTGGATTATCAGAGAGGTGTTTAGGAAAGTGTAAATTGGGATAGAAATATGCATTCTTGCCAGGGGAGGTAGGGAAAGTAAGCTGCAGGAGGTGGTGCTGGCATCTGCAAGGCCCCAGCTAAATGAGTCAGGAGCTCCTGGCTCCAGCTGTTTGGTACCTTAGAGTCTCTTTCTCAAAGGCAATATCCCATCTGTGGCAGATTCATAAGATAAATTATAAGGTGTAGAATAATTTTTTAAAAGTCGGGTTCAGTGAGGCTCAATAAGCTCAGAGTTGTGATAATCATAGGACACTTTCTTCTACTGAAGGAGGGTGGGATCTGATATGAAATAAATAAAATTTGCTGCTCACTTGTTACATTCTCTGGTCTGCACTTTTTTCCCTCTGTCACTGTGGTGGCAAGGGCTTATTTTGTTTTGTTTTGTTTTGTTTTTTTTTCTATTTAACGCAGCATATTTTGCAGCTAATACAGGAAATAAACATTGTATCAAGGTACATGCTTTACAGAGCAACCTACCTCAGCCATCTCTCTTGCTGTGTTACCTTTTGCACCCAGGTATGTCATGGCCAGAGCAGTTGAGATGCTCCAAGGAGAAAAGAAAATGTTTTTGCCCTTATTGATCTCATTCAACTTGTTGAAAAGATCGACTGTAAAGTTGCCAACTGATCCTGAGAGCAGCTCCATTGCTTCAGCCTGGAAGGAGTACAACAGGACTGTTTAAACTGGTGAATGCAGTACATAATGGTGAGAAATGTTGCATGTACAATATACCGCCTGGGCATCCACTAAAGGTAATAGCCCATCTGTATGATTTCTATTACACAGAAATACTGTTGCCGCCTGATAGGCTCAGTAGTTTATTTTATTGTTTTGTTATGTACTAATATCTCCTTATAGTTGTAGATGGACCCTCTTTTATGTAGTTGCAGATTTCTTTGGGCTTCTTTATACTCTTGGTTTTCAAAAATGCGCAGGTTCTTAAGCTGCATATTTTCTTCTATTTCTTCCTTAACCAATGATTTCTCAAAATAATACTCCCAGGGCAATTTAAATATCTCTATAATTTTAGCACATGGTGTTGCAGAATGTCTGAATTTCCCACTACTTCATTTTAGATCTGTATAGAATTAGACACTGATTCTAAAAATATAATTAGGCGTATTTCTTAGACTCCTTTAATTTCCCTGGCTATTCCATTTTTCATGTATTTACAAATGGGTAAATTGTATCTATACAATTTCATGTATTTACAGTTGGGTAAATTATCCATCTATATATGGAGCAAAGATGCTATTTGCAGGATAGCAAACATGCTATTTGTGTTTAGAGAACTGGAGTTTTATTAGTGGTGTTTATCTACAACCTCTTCTTTAAGTTCTGGCAATTTTATTTTTTTCAGAAACTGGCAGAATCCTTTAAGTTGTGATTATTCCAGATATCTGCTTGGTAGGATCTACCTGATGTTGATTCTCAGTCTTTTCTTTGCTAGAGACCAGAAAAAAATGCTATTTTCCATATTATTATTATTTAAACAAAAGTTAATATCTGTGGAATGATTGATATCTATGGAATGGAGCTGCAGAAATTGCTGGGGGATCTCTGAGAATCTGTGCGTATTTATCACGTGTTTAATTGCCAAAATAACTACAGTTTTCCTGACAATGGTGCCCCAATCTGTACCACATATTTGATTCCTTTCCTTGGAGGGAATTCTCCATATGGAGAATATGACCGAAATAGCATGAGAATAGAAATCTGTCTGTTTTTCCCCCAATGAAAACCACTCTCATTCCCAGACCTGCTAACGTGCAGTGCTGTGCCTTTATATAATGAAAAGGGCCTTTCTTCTCCTAGAGTATAGGACTCCTTTATCAAATTAAGATTTTAATTAAGATTAGTATGGGAGTTACTACTCTCTAAAAAAATAAATTATATAAAAAAAATCTTCTTGTCATTAATTCTGCCCTGAACTAGCTGCTTGCCATAGTCTTACGGGTTCATTTTCTCTAAAGGCTGACATCCAGAAAAAGCATGGCTAAGAACAGAAATGGCAATATAACACTGATATATTGTAATTTACCTGTGCAATCATATAGCCACAAATCTTTATAAAACATCTTTATAAAAGCATGAGAAAAGAGAAAATTTACTTAAATTGATTTAAATGGTTACCTCTGATCCTGTGAGAGAGAAGAGTTAACCCTTGTCCTCTAGTCAGGTCCTCTGTCTGTATTAAGCAATGACTAAATTTAGAAATATAATAGAGCTTGCACCTCCCTTTCCTTCTCCTATATATCCAGGCTGTTCCCGCCTACTCGAGAGAAGTTCATCTCTACCAAATCCCGAAAAGATCTTATGCAAGTTTACCCTCTCTGTTGACATGTTGGTCACTTTTTAGTCTTAGACTAGAAGGACAACATGAATGATAATCTCAGGTCTACTGTAACGTCACTTCTTGGGTAGTAAAACAGTTTGTTCCTTCCAAAGGTCCTTTTATATTGTGGAGACAACAGTTTCTAATAATAAATAAATATAATGAAAATTTCACGGAGCTGAAGCACATGATTTCTAGACAAAAGCAAATAATGTAGGCCTGATTTTCCAGCTTTGCATGGCTGCTATGCGTTAGTTCTGTATGAGGTGTGTGAATATGAAGTAGGAAGAGCCCTGTGACCGAACTAGGCTCCAGGTTAAAATTGAAGACTACCAGAAGCATGAGCAGAAGCAAGGTCGGAAGGAAGCATTCAGGGTAATGGTTGGACACTCAATCTGTTGGCAAAGAGATCTCATTACAACCACGGTAAGAAGTACTTGGAGCAACAGTGCAAAACACTGAATTGGTGCAGTGCACCTACGTATTGAGGGAGACCAAGTATTAAAATAACCTCTCTGGGAGGGCTTTGCTGGGAAGCAAAGATAGGATGAGATAATACAGTCAGAAGACAGACATAGCCTAGTACCTGTCATCATTGATACTATCTGAGAAAGAAGAGAAAAGAGAAGAGAAGAGAAGAGAAGAGAAGAGAAGAGAAGAGAAGAGAAGAGAAGAGAAGAGAAGAGAAGAGAAGAGAAGAGAAGAGAAGAGAAGAGAAGAGAAGAGAAGAGAAGAGAAGAGAAGAGAAGTATATGCTGTGCTATGTGCTAAGGACCTCCCTGCAAACCTGATTACAGGAACAGAATGGGCCAAGTATTCTGAAAAGTGGCAGAAATCAGTGTTGTGTAAGGCAATGAAGAAATTTCAGAGATATTGAACAAGCAGTCATTTCAATAAGATGAGTGAAGTCATCGAGAAAGCAGGATGGGAGAAAGGTCTGCTGAATGGTTAGGCAGTGAGTGGTAAATACAAGCCAGAGACTCTGAGTACCAAAGAAGTGTGCTGAGAGCAGGGGTGCTGCCTCTGTTAGCTAGTTGAAGATGCAAAGATACCAGAGAGGATGAAAAGGAGGAGGTAGAAAGACAGAATGGGAGTTGTTTTTGACAATAGAAGAACATGAAAGAGTTTCATCATAGGCTTTTGGTTAAAGGGGACATTCAGAGGCCAACCTCCTGCTTGAAGCAGGATCATCAGTAGACAAGGTCAGCTGCAGCTTTGTTTAGCTGAGTCTTGAAATTTTCTGAGGATGGAGATTCCATAGTCTTTCAGGGCAGTCTACTCTAGATTATAGGTGTCCTGGAGAGAAATTATTTCCTAATGTCCGACAGAAGCTCCCAAGCTTTGTGGCCATCGTTCCTCATTACTGATCTGGCACCAGCAAGGGAGTGTTGATTCTGTCATGTTTGTAGTCATTCTTAAAATGGTTGAAGGCAAGAGGAAAAGTGGCTGATATTTCTATTACCTTCAGAGGCTTGTGAATGAGTTTGGATGCCTGTTATCAATATTTTTTTCCTCCTTTGCCCTGCCCCCTCCTCCACCATGGATTTTGTGTCTTTATATCCAAGGAGCATCAGCGAGTGCTTGAGAGGCATGGAGGGACATGAGATCATTTTGTTAGGTGGCAGTTCTGGTTCTGAAGCTCTGCAAAGAGGCATCAGTGTCCTTCAGTGCATAGTTTGGATTTATAGTATAGCATTACCATTTTCAGATTCTTGGACAAGGAAAATAACCCAGAGACATGAATTCTAGATTATTTTTAATATATACTCTCTTCTAACATGCAGAAAGGTATCAAATGTGTAGAAAAAAATGAAGAAAGAGTCCAAAATATTTAAATACAGCTTGTGATGTGATTTTTTTTTTGCTATCGTTGTTGCAAAGGCTCATTTAGGTATTCGTTAAGTTTCTATGGGGAACAGAACCTTCCTAAGAAAATAATACACTTGGTCTTGTTGTGCCTGATAAAGAAAAGGAAAGGATGATCTGCTACAAAAATAATAGTAGCACCAAGACTTCGTGATGCTAAAACTCCTGAGCTGGCAGCTGCTGCTTCTGTGCCTTCTTCACTGACCTCCACATAACACTTGTGAAAAACCTGTGACAAAACCAGATCACTGTTCTTTGTCATCCCTGTGAAATCAGCTCGACTTTCAATGAAGGCATCTTCTATCCCCATCCTGCTCAAAGTAGATTTGAGGTTATATTTCTCTTCCAAAGTGAACCTGGGCAGATAAACCTCCATTTTCGTTTTCTCCATTAATTCTGGGCTGGTCCATCCAGACAAGTTTTCAAAAGTCAATTCTTCTTCTAGCTGCAGGTAGTTAAAAACAGAATCAGAAAATTACAGAGTACACAAGAACCTCTGCCTTTTTCTAAACGGAAAACTTTTCAAGATGCCCCAAAGATA
>VZSG01000946.1:50049-114725 GCA_013398315.1 Nothoprocta pentlandii
TGACCTAGCTTCTCTTTTAATGTCGGTGTGATTTAAGGTCAAAAATGTAATGTTGTTTCTTAATTTTCTTTTCTGGGTGATGCTTCTGTCTAACTGTAATTGAGAGCACCTTGTGAGCTTTTCCTGACCTTCCTTAGCAATTAACAGATCTTTTTTTTTGCTTCACCTAAAGAGATGATAAGAGATTTTCATTTATGTTTTAACAGATTTTTATGTGGGGTACATTTGTACTATTCTGAAATTTTGCTTCATTGGATAGCTTTTAAGCTCATAAGAGATTACCTTTCTGTTGCATTTTTTTTTCTTTTAAAGGTTTGGCTGAGAACACACGTGTCTTTATTTTGAAACAGATTAGATAGTTATCTAATGTGTACACACTACCACTACATTTGCAGGCATTCCCTTGCCAAACAACTTTGGCAGACATCATCTAACAGTACTTAAGACGTTTTGAGTTCTTGAGGGGGTGGTGAGGTCTCCCTGTATGTATACTACTGAGGTATATTGCTCCACATGTGTAAAAGCAAAGGTGTGGCACAATTTGACATTATGGGCAGAGTTCATCATTCTTCACTCTTACTTCCATGTGCTTTGATTTAAACACTGTAATTAATAAAGGCAGTGTTTGTCCTGAGCTGTATAAGCAGGTGCAACACATCTGAGGAGGGGCTGATCTCAGTATCTACAAAGAGCGGGTTTATCTGCTACTGACGCTCTGCACGCTCTTCACATATGCAGGGGTGCAGTTTTCCCATGAACGAATCAGCTGTTGGGCATTTTGGAAGTATCCTGGGTAGCAGTCAGTGTCAAAAATATGAAGACTAACTTGAATTTCTCAATCGCAATACTAAGTACTATACTATGAACAGTGACGTGTGTGTGGATTTAAGTATAGACTTAAACAGAAACTTGTCATTTTTCCAAATCTTTGAAAGGGTGCAGCTGTACGTCAGCTGCCCAACTGTTGAATCAGAGAAGTGATTCCTGTTTTATGTTAACGGGGAGGTTTCCTGAGCTACAGTGCTTTAGAGAAAGATTAAATGTATTGTGGGATGAAGAATGTACTTGTCAGGTCAATGAATCTTCAAAACAATTTTTTAAACTGGAGGAAGGGCATCTGAAACAGCAGCCATGTGCTGCTGGGTGAACAGGGCTTGGAAGAAGGGCTCATGTTAAGAAACCAGCTCAAACATGAATGCTATTTCTTCATCCGGCTTAACAGCAAATATTCTTGCTTTTATGAATGTCAAGCTCTTCATCAGACAGCCGGCATTTTCCTGCAAAAGTTTCAGAGTGAGAATTTCCCAGTCATTCACTTGTGAAAGTTTATTGGAAACCCTTTGCTGTTTGCTTATCTAGTTGGCACCTGGTAGCCTTTTGTATTCTCACATTCTTTAGGTTCTTACTGGCATTGATCTGAACTACCTGATTAAATGCATATAATAATGTGGTAAACCTTTTCTGGAATACTGTAACCCAAGAAAGGGACTTGAAAGGCAGTTTCCCTCTCAGGCTGACAGGGACCTTGGGCAAACCAAAGTGTGTATCCTTTGACAGCATCCTTTGGACACCTCACAGCTATTCTTTTGCTACTGCAAGGCCCTTCTCTGTGTCATAGCTCATGTTCTCTAGGCCTTTTGCACAAAACTGCTCAGTCTGAAGACCTTTGGTACTCTAGGATGGCTGAAGTTAATGTGACTTTTATAGCAGTGACCAAGTGAAAATTAATGAGAGCTGATACGCGCCAAGCCACACAAGATGATCTCACATTCCCTTCTGCTGTGAGACACAGTGACCTGGGAAGTTCTGATTTTGTTCCTGTAAAACCTTTGTGACTAAAGATGCATCTTCCTGCTGTTTGTCCTGTAGCAGTGTGAGCCTGCAGGGCATCGCATAGAGACTTTTCTACATTGCAGATCTTTATCAAAGCATTTTTTTTTACCTCTGAAGCTTCTCTTTACAGTTGTGATTCACTGCAACATAAACTTTGATGATTCCATTATCTTTTGGACTAGTATCATGCACTTTTTTTTTTATTTTGCAACCTTTTCAAAGTCAAAGCATAGCACATGTTTAAAACTAGCATGATTATCCCCTTCAACTGCTTTTGACTCTTACTTCTTTTTGGTCTATTCTCTTCATTTTCTAGAACTTTAACTCCATTTTCAAGGGCTTTATCAATATCCCTGGCTTCTGTGGCTGCTTATTCCTTGTTTGGAGACATAGCCCAAGCCCGTTTAACTTGAACTCAATTGTACAAAGGCAGCATGAGACCTAAGGAAAGTTAGCAGATGGCAGGTAATGACCACACTCTCTGTGACTGGGGCAGTGCTTCATCTGCACTCACCCCCTTCTTCTGATGATGCAGCTGATATGGCTTGAGGTCTGCAGTTGGGCAACACACAAGCTCGCGTGGTGGGTGACTCCTTTAGGCAGTATGAGAAGCTTGTCCTACCCAGGGCTGACCTCCTGCTTCCTTCTTTAGTCACAAGCCTTCCTCTCCCTGTCATGTTGCCTCACTTAACGCAGGACTTCTTAGCCCCAGCCCTGTCCTCTTTCCCCACTATCCCTAGGAGCAGACAGAGAGGGAGGGGAGGAAAATGGAGGATATGATGATGGTGGAGACTGGTATCAGCTTAGAGAAAGAGGTCCTTGATAGCATCGAATTGTAAGAGCAATGAGGCAGAAAGAGACAGGAAGAGATGGAAGGAGGAACTGCTGTTGCAGACAGTCCCTGGAGACAGGCTAATAGTCCCATCTGCAGCCTCCCATGTTAAACTTTAATTCCCCTATGCTTTCTTACAGAAATTCATCTGAGACCTTACTGTTTTCCCTCTCCCATTCTTTGTTCAAATGAGCAAAGTTACTTACATTCTGATATATTTGAAGAATTAGGACTGGAGTAAACAATAGGGCCCCAGGGTCAAATCCCAGCATCTCTAGGCAAATTCATTATATGAATAATCTTCCTACCAGGGGAAGACTGTAGGTAGTCAAGCAAGTGTGTTCTTGCCTCTGTACAGCTTACTAATCCTTTGAATTATTTTTTTCTCCTTGCACGTGTGAAATGACATATATATCTCTCTATATATGGAGTGTGGCAGGAGGGCAGTAAAAGCCTGAAGCAGTGAGGCTGAGCCTTGTTCAGTAATTGGGCATAAAGTGGCTCTGTGGATAAAACAGGTGGTCATCCAGCTGTGTTTTGTGATACAGATAGAGAGCCAAAGGCTCTGAAATACGGTACTGTTTTTATTTCAGTGGGATGAACAGAGTGTAGCTTCTTCCACTAGCACAAAGGAGAGGACATGGGTTGAGGGACTGATACCTGTCACATATCTTGTTGCTACACGCAGCCTTGTGCTTTGTGTTGTTACAGAAGCTATAGAGCCTCACATGTGGACAGCTATTGAACAGTAGGACTGTTAGACAAACATTTCTATGTTTGAGATTGGAGGGCTCCAGCATTCACTCTTCAGTGTGTGTTTGATTTGGTAAGCATCAAAACAGTTCCAAAATTTTCAGGCTTTGAAAATATAGGACTAAGAATGCATGTTTGTCCTTTTTGTTTCCATTTGTACATTAGACACTCTGGTTGAGAAAGTGAAAGGTAAGAAAAGGTAAGAATATGACTACTCATTGCAGTGTTGGCAAGAGAAGTTAGCAAAAATCAAGAAGGAGGACTGAGTCTATCTGTCTATATGAAAATGCTTTTTAATTCTTTTTTTTTGTATTTCATGGCCTCTAAAGCTACTGAAAACTAAGTGCTCTGTTCCTTTGAAGCATTTGAGTCCCTTGTTTCCGTGACTATATGCACAGAAACTGCAGGACAATAACAGAAGGATATCTCTCTTGTAATAAATTCTCCTGTTTGTTATCTCCTGACCAACAATTGACTGAGATGTGGGAAAGTGAAGGAAAATATTCAAACTATTTATACACCAGGAAAGGTGGTGCCATGGTATCTTCCTTCTTTTGCAAGATCTTGTTTCCTAACAGTAAGTTATGCCATCTAGGCGTAACTGCCTAGATATGTTATCTTATAAGGAAAAAGAGTAGCTCAAATAAGTGTAACAAGGCAAATTCTATGTGGTGTAGCTGGACAAATACAACGCCACATTGGTCCCATGGTGATTATAAGGGAATAAGAAAGGAGGACAACTTCCTTGCAGGAGAAGCCCTTCATTTACTCTGCTGGTGCTTCTCCACAGCAGATCACACATTGATTTCCTTTGCTTGTTTCAGCGATCAAGGAAAGAACCCTTCGCTCCTGACGGAAAAGCTGGAACGTGAAAGCTAGCACAGAAATTGTTTCTGTTACTGTAGCTATTCTCTTTAATCACAAATAAAGAGCCTATACAGCTTTATACATAAACCACCAGGAGATCTTAAAAAGACATTTCCATTTTCCTTGTCCTTTTATTCTCCAAGGTAGTCTTCTGTCTCAGTGTGGTGCAGGTTCTGCATGTATCCTGAGCTCCCTGAAAGAGCTGTTCTTTCAGGGAGACTGAACGATGTCTTAAAAGTATCTCTGACTAGTTGGAGTTGTCTGCACTTGGGCCAAGGGTTTCTCTTTCGACTGCATTACAGCTTTGATCAAAGAAAACAAACACGGAAAAGCTAGATAAGTAAATTACATTGAGGACATTATGCTAGCCTCATTTTATAGCTAATGAAGGGAAAGAATCCATTCTAGTGCACAACTTGGCCAACAGGCTTTTAGGTCAGCAGACCTATGCAATAATTGTTTTTATGTCTCTACCCAGCATAACTACTTCATTCATCACATGCTTAAAGTTAAGAGAAACAAAGCCCATTGCTCATAGCTGGAAGATGCCTTGTGTACAGGAGAATTCTAGTTTAGAAACAAGATTTCCAACTTCTTATTGGTTCTTAGTGGCTTAAGGGTAACTACCCCTAAAGCCTCACTTGGTTTGTTGCACGATGCTTTTCCCCAGCTCCTTCAGACTGAGTTGAAATATCTAAAGGCACTCTCCTTTTCAGAATCATCTGTCCGTGAGCAGCACTGTGTTATTTCTTTTTGTCCTGAGTGGTATTCAGGTAGCACCTGAGACATCGTATTAAACAATTGCAGTTCAAAAGTCCTGAGATCTACATCAGCTGATATGTATGGTCTTATCTGAGAGAAGTAGTCCAAGTTTTACACAGGGGCTTTTCCTGGCCTTCCCACCAATCATCTCTTTCATTTAGGAAGATAAGAATTTGCCATTCTTGCAACCTCGTCAGCAAATCTGTAATCCAGAATGGGAGCCTTTAGCAGCTATGGATTCAATAAAGTGAGTCTTCTGAACTGCTTCTCTCTTTTGTTTCCTCTGTTGCTTCTCCTCTGATCCCCCAAATGAGGGAAGAATCACTTTCAGATACAGAGGTCTTTAAGGCATTTCTAGCTTGCTTTTTGGTTTGAACTTCATTAATATTAGAAAGAAAATCAACATCAGTGTGAAACAGAAATGTCCACTGACTATTTCCAGTGGAGTAGTTCTTGAAGATAGTTCTGTTTCATACTTCTCTGGCCTGTATGTATTAGGTTGCGACAGTGTTTATCTTGTTAGTGAGGTGCTTTGCCCCTATAACCTACTGCCTGTAGCATTGACATATCACAAGTAATTTCTTAATTGTCTTGTAAAGTGAGCTGCAGGTGGATGACATCTGCAAATGTGTCCCCGTGGCAAGGTCCAGTCAGTGCCGAGGCTGCTATAGGGAAATGCTGGTGCTAGTGCTAGGCTGCCTAGCCTAGCAAGTCAAGGCCAGACTGCAAGGAAGAGAGCATCCCAGCCTGGTCCAGCCCCAGCCAAGACCAGCACTAGGCAGAAGAGGAGGGCTGAACCCATGGTGTCCTTGAGGAACTGACACATACCAAGCCAGGATTGCTGGGAGAGCAGGATGTGAAGGTCCTGAGGATGGGGAAGTTCCCTCTTGCCAGGGGGCTGCTTGTGTAGCTTGGGGACCATGAAACCTCCTGCCCCTTTTCCCCTTCCTGTCCTGTGGAAAGGTGGGAGTCACCATATTCCCATCTCTTTCCACAACAGCCTCACCCAGGGTACCACCAAAGACATCTTTTGTGGAGCAGACACCGTCAAGGACAGCTGTCCCAGAGTGACACCCACGTAGGTGCAAAGCAGTGATCAGCTATGGCCATTGTCCCCTACCTGGGGGCTGTTCTTTTCTCCTATGGTGAACAGACTCATGGGGCTCGCTTGTCCCTTGCTTTGGGCTGGAGTGGCCAAGGCAGTGAGTAGGAGTAGAGCCAGGACAGCTGGTACTGCGAGGCTTGTGTTGAGAGTAGTTGGGTCCAGTCCCAAAGGAGCAGTTGCTGAGACAAATGTTGTCCAAGGAGGGCGAAGGAAGGAGCGAAAGAGACTGGATGGGATGTGTGGATTGGCCCTTGCTGTTAGCAGCACTGTGCCTGTCTGCCTTGCTCTGTGCATACTGGAGGTCTTGTTCTATGGCCAGTGTTTGTCAAATTCAGTTTGATGTGTTGTCCTATCTCAAAAAAAGCAGGAAAAAAAAGCAGCAGGCAAATCAAGAGCAGAGTCCCCTCAGCTCTGCCAGCTACAGTAGTTAAAAGTAGCTTAACATCCTTGGTCCTGACTTTGCCTTCAACCTCACTGGTTTTGATCAAATTTTCTGAAATGTTGCCCTCCAAAAATGTCCCCAGCAGATTGTGGCCTTGTTGCAAAAAAGCAGTCCTTGGAAATATCAATTAAATTGATTCCCAAACTGTTCCTTCAGAAACTTATTTGAATAATCACATCCTTCTTCTTAGTGTCCTTCTAATACTACTTTTCTGATCTTCATTCTCATCTCTTTCAATGCTTTCCTCATCACATCGTTTCCCTCCTTTTTCCTGGATAAACTTGTCCTGCTAACAGAGCAGTCAGTGCTCTCCTCAAGGACTATAGCAGCTTCTTCACCTTTCAAATTGATGGAATGGTGCAACAGAACTGAAGAACAGAGGTGGCATGACGTATTTCAGAAAAGGGAGAAACCTCGCCCAGGGCCCTTACCCCTTTCCTCTGATGATTTCCAGAATTGAATCCAGCTTCAGAACAGTTTTAAAAGAAAGGCTTCTTGAAGACAGGAGATGAATGTGACCAAACAAGATGATTCTCTTTCTTTAATAGCTGCAGTGGTGACAATGAAGAGAAAATAGAGCCCTTCAGAAGGAAGAACCTTCCAGGTTTGACTTGCTACCTTCCTTTCCAGCTGTAACAGTAACAGCAGTGAATTTCAGAAGACTTTATATGACACTCCCAGCAATTTAAGAAAGGCCTATGGACATAGGACACATGCTAGGCAGCTGTGGCTTTTAGTCAGTGATTTGAGTGGTACAGGGCAGTCATATAGAGCACATGCAAAAGTCATTCTGTATTTACAGGTGCCATTGCCTTTCATTTTCACATCTATTTCCCATCTGAAGAGAAACAGTATCACTGGCTCGCAGGTAGGAGGCTGCATGCAAAAATCGGGCCTTAGGGTACATTTTGTTAAAGCCAGAATGTTGCTTCGTAAGATTTAGATATTCATCTGCAATCACATAAAGCTTAATCTCAGGAGCAGAATGAAAATCTTGGAATATTTACCTACAACACACACAAAAGTCCATCTTATAGTATAGCTTCAAATTATAAAAATGATAATAGTTGTAACTACTGTATTTATAGTCTAGTATTGGTGCCTATGATGCTTAATTCTTGCAAAATCTTGAAACATATGCTGATACATATACTGATATGCTGATATTTTAAAAAATGTCTTCAATAAATAGATACCTTTTTTCTCCATTAAAAAAAAAAAAAGAAAAAAAAAGATGATGTCATGGTTGGACTTCTTATTTGGCTATGTTATGGTTTATCAACGCTCCTTCATTCGTGACCTCCTCTCACCTTTCTTAAACGTCATTAGTGCCATCTTGTGGTCAAATGACATCACGGCTTCTTTAACCGCACAGCAATTCGGGAAGATTAAAGCTGGGACAACCTATTTCCGTTGCCTCCAACTGCCAGCGTTGGCTTCCTTTCTCGTGGGAACCATGAGCTTCCCCTTGAACCATGAAAGGTTCAAGAACCTTTCCCCTTGAAATTCCCTTTTCCCCTTGATTTGGCACCTGCTGAAACCTTTTGCAAGAAGCTCCCTCTTGAAATCTCTCCTTGAAATCTATTTTTTTTTTCCTCTTGTTTTTACACAAGGTCTTATTTGGTCACTATTGCTTGTTTTCACATGTAGTTTTCCAGCACTTTAGGTCTGTCCTATTTTCTTCTTTGAGAATAATTTCTGCTTCTTGGAGGATGCACCTTTAATCTATTGCTTGACCATTCTCCCTTTCTTTTGCTCGTTTCAGATATTTCTTGGCAAGAGGGCACAATTTAGCTCTGTACTGCCCATATAGGGAACTTATGGGAATTTATGGGAATATATGGGAATTTATGTCTAGAAATTTTGTGCTGCTGCTGCCAATCCATTTGTACCATTCTTGGATAGGTCAGGCAGTTCAACACAGGCTTGGCACATTTCTGATGAGTCAGGAGATGTTAAAAGGAGTGAAGACTATTAGAGCCTTTCATCACAAAACTGTGATGATGCTTTAATTAGGAGCAGGATGGAAAGCCGGGACCATGAAGAGGGGTCATTCAAGGGAGAAGGAATGTTTATTTCACTTACTGTTGTTAAAATTATACCTGCAAGATCTAGTCTAAACCCAGTCTAGGCAACAAAAATACAAGTGGCTTTGTGGACATGGACACAGGGGAGGGAACATCATCGCCCAAAACTCCGGGAGCACTGCCTTAATTCTGGTCAGAATTCCTCTTGGAGTATGACTGTATGATTTATGGCATTTACAGTAATGGATCTGATTGTGCTCCTCTGGAAAGGGAAATCTGGTGTTCAGCAGTATGAATGTGTGTATTTGTGTACAAAATATAATCGTGACCAAGGGACTACATTCTAGCAAGTGGAATGACTCTAGGTTCACGTAACTGCTGTATATAAAGATTAAGAGAACATCAAGAGAACAGGTGAAGGAATGTCTTGAAACTTTTCATTTGATTTTCAGACAAGCAATAACAATTTTTTTAAAACAATTTGTGAAATGCACAGTTCACTACTTTGTTTTTGAGGAGCATTTAACACAGTGGATCTGATTTTTTTTTTATTGTTCTATGAATATAAGCAGGAACTGTCAGATAAAAAAAAAATGAATTCTTAAGCAGTATTTTTCTTAGCTCTGCCTGTGCTGTCTTCAGAGAAAACTTTTATCCTACACAGCATACATTTAGGGAATTCCATTTTTTTTTTTCATCATGAACTAACCAGACAGGGACACTCATGTTAGCGCTCCATCCGTTTACCAAGAATAAAAATTTCATTTAGATCTTCTCTACATAGTTTCATATATTAGATCTTACTAAGTCATTTACATTGAATGAATTAAAGTATTATCAACGATCATGCATGATTGAGCAAAAATAACTTCAGTGATATACTGGTTGATGGATATTTATTTAAGATGTCCAACTTTATCAGTCAGAACTGCCAATTCCTCCATCCAGGTATGAGTTCAGGGGAACATTTGTGCTATGCTCTCTTGAGTTTGGTATAGCAGCATTTTTCTTGAAATGTCTTTACACGTGCAACAGGTTCACAACCGTAAATACTTTAGAGATTTGATAGTAAAGAAAATGAAAAAAAAACACCTTGTTTTTCTTCAAGTTATAAAAGTGTCAAGTTTGGATGATACACTTTGGATTGCTTCATATTGCTTTTATGTAAGATTTTCGATTAACTAAGGATATGGTAGATGTTCTCATCTCATGAGGGTGTTCTTAACCACAGCTGGATTTTCCAAAATTATTTGCTGCAAAACCAGAAAGTACAGTATGGTAGATCAAGTTCTTCAGTCCTTCTCATGTAAGGGTTCAAACTAACTGCTTGCTATGGCTTATGCCTCGGACTTAGGTCTTAAAAAGACACAAATCCATGAGTAGTCACAGATTGTGTTTCAGAGAATCTATCCTCCTGTGCAAAAGAAAGTCTGTAGTTTGAAAGGAAATGAGAGGAAATGGGGCCATCCAAGGTGTCTTCAAACCACTATGTTTCCTCTTTCCATAGCAGAAAAGGTGCACTGTTTGTACACTGAGGAATGAGCATGTCAGTGGTAAGAAACTTGCTCTTGTACCTCTCACTTAGCAGACTAGAGGGAGCCTAAGGAAATCCTGCAACAACCAAAGGCCACTGGTTGTGCTAGGAGTAAGGAGACTGTGCAATTACTGCAATCTGGTCTGCACTTTTTATTTCTGGGCTAGCATTTCTCCCCTAAATCCCTCTTTATTACTCCCAAAGCCCTTTAATTAGGTCTGGCGTGGAAAGTAGTAGAAACTGGATAGAGAAGTCATTTATCTTGCTGCTCATCCAAGCGACTCTTAGGAGTGTAATTTTCATCTCAAGCAGGAAGCTCTTTGAACCAGGCTGTTATTTTACCACAGCTGAATATAAACCTATTATACATACTTCACCTTCTCTACATTATTCAATACAATTCTTGCAGGAACTCTGCTGCCTTATTTTACCCAAAACCCACTGAAATCAGCAGCTACCTTCCCAGGGGGCTTTGTTATCTTCACCTTAAATATATTAATGGATATATTATTTCAATGTTACAAGTTCCTATAGACCTAATTACATATTTACAGATCAATTGTTCCTAATATGTAAACAGTAATGTTATTGTGAAATTTATTGCTCACTGGAGTATATATTTCGTATCCTCCGAAGTTTCCTAGTAGAGCTTAATGGTACTATTAGATTTCCAGAGGGATTGAAGAAGGTAATTTCTCAGTAGGTTACTTATCTCCTGGGTAAATATTACTAAGAAAGAAAAAGGAAAATATTTTATTATCAATTCCTAGCACTTAATTTTATAAAACACAAAATAAAACTTTCCTGCCATGGGATAATATAATTTTATTTTCTGAGTGTTTTGCGATCCAACTCTAAATGTCACAGATCATTGGTATTATGAAATATATAGTATAGGAGTAGCTGAGTATAGGAGTACCTCTGTTGCTTTCAAGGTAGGGAATCAGTTTGCACCAGCTGAGAATTTGGCCCATTATTTGTAAATTTTACCTCTGAGTCAGGACTGGTTCCAGATATAACTTGTACAATTTGCTCATCGTACAGAGATGAATGTGCTGGGTGTGTTCCTTCAAGTAAGCTGTAAAATGTGCATGGTGATTTTGTTGTCTTCAACACATCTGCCAAATACCAACTGGAGAAGCAAGAATCAACATGTTCACAACTTATCTGAGCTGCATTCAGGGATAAACAAAGGCCTTTTCTTCATCCTTCACCAAAAATACACAACTGAAGAAAAATCACACTGCTGAGGCAGGCCCATTTCTAGTGAAATAATTAATATTGATTCTAAGTTTCTCTTTCTTTAAAATGTAGGTGTTCTGGCTGTGAGACTGTGTTAAGTAAGTCAGGGAAGGTGTGTACCTTTACCCACATTAATCACTCAAATGCGTTATGACTACTCAGATCATGGAAGAAAATGACTCATCTGATGATGACACTGGATAAAAGAAAGAGGGAAAAGAACCCCCAGTTCTCACACCTCCTCCCTCTGTACGTAACAGAGAAACATTCAGGGAATAATACACACACAGATCTGGGAGGAAAGCTGTGTGTCAGAGTCCAGACCTGCTGTTGGGGGCAGTCGTATCATTTCTTTCCTTGTGAAAGCTCCAAGTTAAGGTTCCACATTGATCTATTTACAGGTGCAATCCTCTCCCCATACTGCCTTTCTTTTGCAGGGCAAGAGAGTCCCTGTCAATTCTAAAAAAATGCTCCTATGCTCAGTTCAGAACTTACTGATTGATTTTTTAGTCAAGGTGCTTCTCAGATCAGAACAGCAAGTTATGCGTATGTGGAGAAAACATTCTCGATATATTCCAGTGTTAAAATGGTCTCAAGAATGTGATCACAGTCACCTAAAAAAAGACTACAGAGAAGAACTCTGGTCCATTAAAGCTGCCAAAACTTCAAGATAAAGAAAGATCTAAAAGTTTAAAATTTACTAAAGGGAAGAAAAAACATACCATGACTAAAGAATCATGAGAAACCTCAGTTTGCTTTCATTTTTTCTGGGTCAAGAAGCACGTTGCTTTCAGTTGAAGTTACAGCCCTGTGAAAGGAGGCTTGTGCAGCAATTGCCAGCACAGCCACAAAGGAAAAAGCAAGTTATCAGTATCCCCATGAGGTGGCACCCTGAAACATCCGTGTCCACAGGTATGGGTTCAAGCTTTCCTCCTTGCAGAAGTGGGTCACAGACGCTTCAGTCAGAAGTAATCAATTCAAAGCTCTTTCTGACTGTTTTTGTTTCATAGAAGTTATCTTAGTCATTCGTGCAGTGGAGAAGATAAACTTTCAGATTAACACATCAGGTTAAAACAAGTAGGTGTTTTAGTATTTTTTTACATATATGGATTTTCCTTCATATTTTGGTTTCCTGGTTATATTATGGGTCTATTTCCATAGGTTCTTCCAAATAGGCTATCATGCCTGCTCCTTTATGAAGCTGATTTATTTGTATTTCACCAAGCGTTAGCGAAAATGGTTAGATGGTAAATGAGCTGATTGCAGCACATTCACTTCTTGTTTGCCATGTTAAAGGCTTTGCTCTGATTGAAAGTTGTCAGCCCTCTGGCTGTCTGCTCCTGTTTTTTTCTTTTTTTTTTTTTTTCCAGTGGAATGTGTGTCCCAATCTAAAAAGCCTTACTAGGAAAACTAAATGATAATGTTAGCACATAAAAGTATGAAAAAATAATTTCCCGTCTGTTGTTAGAAGTAATGACCGGTGAGTAATACTTCTACGTCAGTAGACACATCAGAAAACTGACTTTCTTCCATACATTTTGAGTTGGTGTGTTGCTGTCTGACACCACCTTTTATGCATATGGATGCAAATGCTGTGAGAAGAAAGGGATATAAGAAAAGGCCAGCTTGTTCCTGTTCAGTTTATATCTCTTTCAATGAAGCCATGGAATAACACTTTCCTATTGCAGATGTTATTTTAATTGCAAATTATTTTTTTGTGGTTAGTAACTCTTACTCTGATCTTTATTAGTGTTAATAAAATTGAAAATAAGTTGGACTGCTTTTATGCCTATTTACAGTAGGAATACAGTAATGATAATACAGTAGGAACTTATAGTAGGAATAAAAGTAATGTTATAGGAGGAATACAAGTTCTGTTGTGTATACATGTTCAAAGACATTTCAACTTCTACTCTCTGGGTTTTCCTAGGTGTGTTAGAAATGAAGGTTTTTAAAACAAGCTAAAGGCATAAAAATGACCTTTTATTGACTTCCTTGCAAGATACAAAACTTACTACAAAAACTCCAACTAGATTAAAAGGTGCTGTATCTTTTCAGGAATGGATGGGATAAAAAATATACACCTGTTTGTTCTATTCAGTCCAATTTGTAGGTTATTTCCGATGTGCTTTCCAGAGCATGATAGCATTAATTGCAATCAGGCATGCCCTGAGGATCAGTGAATTAAAAATAATAATAAAAAAGAGTGTAGTAGACAGTTTGAGTCTCTGAAATAGTTCATGACACTGTTAAGCAGCAGGAGTATTCCTTTTCATTTTTCTTTTTTTTCTTTTTTTTTTTTTCCTTCCCCTTCATACTGAGCTTGTTAAAAGGGTGGAGAGAAGTCTGTTTTCTTTCAGATTGCATGTAGGAACAGAGTTCCTGGGCGGTGTTCAGAGGGAGTGGCAGGGAGAGCCAGGGCATCTACGGCAGAAGCTGGCTGAGTAACTGGAAAGTCACCTGGCTGGCTACCTCTCTTCCGCAACGAAGCGTGTCCAGCTTGCTGATTCACAGACATTTTATATTTTATATTTTATATTTTATATTTTATATTTTATATTTTATATTTTATAATTTATATTTTATATGTAACTGCTGGTGCAGTAAGGCATTAGTTTGTCATTGGGCTATTGAGGACAAAAAATGTTTGTGCCATGGGAAATGGGGACAAAAGCTCAGCTATTGTTTTGTCAATAGAGTTTAACTTGTCTGGATTGTGAAGCTTCACTTTTAAAATCAAACTGTTCCACTTCACACATACACAGACACGCGCGCACACACACACACACACACACACACACACACAGTTTCTGTCTTTTTATTCTCTAATTTGTCTTCTGAGATAATGTTGGAAAGGAAATCTCCAAGTCACAAGAGAGCTAAAATAGATCTGATTTTATGGTGAGAAAAATCCCATTACAAAAGCTATTAATTTTTAATTTAGTGACAGAAATACAGCTCATAAAAGGTGTGCACTGAAAATACTTTGAGGTTAAACTGAACAAGACTAGCTTAGTGAAGGGTAAATACAGGAGATGGGGAAGTGAATGCAGCTAAGTGTCATTCAGTCAGAGTAAGAGCATTCTAGGATGGGAAAGACAGTTTTCCTTCTTGTCTCTTGCAAACTTTGAGTACATCAAGTTACACGTCTTCTGCTTTTCAAGGTAACATGTTTTCCATTTTTTTCTGGTTGGTCCATATGGGAATGTCACTGATTTTATCTCTAGCCTTCATAGCAAATTAACCCAAAATATTAAGAAGGAGAAAGACTGTCCTTCGAACAGTGGTTGTCAGTATCAGTGTGAACCCTTTCGTTTGAAGGTCTCACAATTCCAACAGTGACTGTTAGTTTTGTAGTAATGAACGCCAACAGAAATAATAAATTTTTCAGCAGGAGCCACATCAGGCTAAAGGATTCTGTAAAACCGCACAGTGTCAGATCTCACTTATCATGATAAAGTAATCTAGTAGAGAGTAAATGATGTTAAAATCCTTTGGCACAATAGATTTCTTCCACTGTTTCACTGCCCAGGTTGTAAACGAAACTCGTGTATCTACACACCTGTATTTGCCACCTGTCGCTATCAGAGGAGTGAACTTGGGCATCTGTGCTATCTCTGTAAAAGGAATCTAGCAGTTGTCTACTCTATTGCTTATCCAGAAAGTGCCCCAGTCACTTCACAGTGGGCCATATTTGGTTAACTGAGTCTGAAGGAAGGTTTGCTCCTACAGGAACAGCAGTGTTTGGCTTCAGATTACCTGCAGACAGCTGAGAATCTTCATCAAAATGTCTCCTGCTGAAGACACGTTAAGATAAATAACAATGATGGGTTTCTTGCAGAGATCACACAGTTTACCAAGCTGCCCTATATCTTCTTCTAATTGCTTAAAAATATCCACACCCACTGTTTGTTATGAATTCACTTATGCCAAAGCATAAAGCTTTTAATTTCACTGTCTGGTAAATGATTGAAGGGAAGTCTATCTTTATAACAGCAGGGAATAAAAAATTATTTTCTTTGGGCAGCATGTGCTTAGGAGCCTTTTGGGAAAAAACATTTATGGGAGGAAAGAAGGAAGCCATGATATGGACTGATTTATTTATATTCAAAAAAAAAAAAAAAAAAGAGTGTGCCATTCCAGCAGGAGGTAACAATTCTGCAATTCCCACTGTCACCAAGGAGGCACTGTGTCAGGGAAGGCATTTTTCATTTTCCACCCTTTCCTTTAGGTGGCTGGGCATACCAGTACTGCAAACCACAAAGCAAACTCAGCTATCTTGTATTTACCTCTTTCTTTCTTTTTTCTTTTTTCTTTTTTTTTCCAGTAGTACTTATATAGTTTTAAAGAAGATAGGGCCATTTGAGGTTATTCAGGTGTGAACCAGAGCTGTGTCAGTGGGGGAGCTCACCATTTCCTTGTGTGGATTGAACACGTACAGTAGTCATGACCTAGCAGGAGGTAATTGCTGATTCCTGTGGCAGGCAGCTAGACTTGCTGACAAGAGAAATGGTGTGGAAAAGAGGTAGGGCACCTTTTCCTTGCCAAGAGCAGAGTACATCTTTCAAATAAAAATAGGCCCAGAAGGCTGTATGAAGATACATCACATCTTCCACTCATTTAATTCTTCCCTCCTCCCCTTATGTACACCAGGAGGAAGAAACACAGTAGGACATGAAGCCATGGTCATTATCCTAGCCTCTGGGATTGCATTTTCCCCATGCTGCAGTTTAAATACAAAAGCCACAGTTTTCTTTTTTTTTTTTGTTGATCCACACTTTTGGGGACAGCTAGCAGATGGCTGGAAAACTGAGCGCAAAAGTCTGCTGCTATGTAGAAGAGCTTGGCTTCTTGTTGGAAGAAGCGCTCTCTTTAGAGGAACAAGAAGGGCAGATACCTTTCCTTGGGCTTTAGCTCCAGTTGGCCTTGGGCTCTTGAGGTAACCAAATGTGCACATACACTCCTTAACAAAGACAAAGTGAGACAGTGCCTTAATGCATTCACAGATGCAAAGTCCCCAGCCGTGCACTCCTACACGTTTTGATTTTCTTCCTGAGTGTCTTTTTCACAATTACAAATTTCTACAAATAGTGGTGATTCCAATGTAACCTGGAGCACTGATTTTGCTCAGAAGATCTTTTAATTGCTCTTTAACTCCTATGCTGTCTCTTCAGGAGTCTTCATTCTTTTTTGCCTGGTGCCTTTTGTAGTGCACTTGCTGAAGGCAACACACAAAGGCTGCTATTTCTTGCTGGAGCATGTTGTTGTGTTCAGCAGCTGGGCTTGCAAGGACAACTCTGGTGTGAATCATTTTGCTGCTCCAAAGTAGGAGCTGCTGTGAAGAGTGAGTAAGCCATAAAAACAGAAAGAAAGAAAGCGAGAGTGAGAGACAGCATATATGTGCAAATTAAGATTGGGAAAGTGGGAGTGGTGTCAGTGAGCAGGCAAGCTAACAGATTCTTCTGCTCAGCAAAGTTTCACCACAAGTAGCTAGTTCTTCGTGCTGTGCCGATTTCATTGATTCCTTTGCCACGATTATAACCTTCAAAGTAAGTACAGCTTTTTTTTTTTTTTCTCCCCGATACTTTAATTATTACCTAATGAGTAGTCAACAAATCTCTATCATGAAACATATTTGTGTAAAGGGAGTGGGATAAAGAAACCTGTACGAAAAGATACATTTTTTCATGCTCTGTCTACATATGGGAGGGATGCCAAAGCCCTCCCAAGTGATTTTATAGAACGTTTTTGTATAATCCCCAAATTGCTGCCTTTATCATGCTATGTTCTTTTCCCAAAAAAAGATTATTTGCAAATGTCACGTAGGTTTGGGAAGTTGAGATTGTAAATACATTAGGAGTTATTAAAATCTTTATAGTTCCTATTGTCTATTGCAAATTACTTAGCCTGTATGACAAAAAGCAGGATGAATATGATGTTATAAACATGCTCCATGTGTCTAAATAGGATTTAGGGTGTTTTAAAAGTCTCTGTTGCAGAGGAAGATTCCTCTCATTTTCTGTAGGAGTGTGTATGCTTTGCTCTGCTTGCTTTGACTTATTAATCAAGTGACTAATTCCTCTCTGCTTACAATGGACAATAGGAACTTATCCTTACGAATTTTGTGACCATTTACTTGAAAAATTCACTGACTATTCAGATACAACAAAGCCTATTCTGACAGCTTATTTCTCTTTTCTTTATGGAGTGAATTTCCTTTTGATATTGCTGATAATTTGTTTTTTTCCACAACCATTTAATATTCACTAAGCCCACGGAAGTAAAACATCAGACTTAGAGGAATGTCTGTTCAGAGGAGATTGTGTCCTTGTTAAGTAAACATTCAACCTGTCAGAAAGCCGCTATTTGTTTAGAAGTAGAAGAAAACGCCTACAAAAATCTTCCATTTCTTTCATATTTTGTCTTCTCTAAATTCCTTCTTTTTCTATTTGCTATTTATGTATTTATGTGTTTTGTACATTTTACCTTTTCTTCTTGTTCCTATTCATGTTTTCCCTTATCCCCATATTTCCTTTACATGTTGTATCCTTTTTATTTCTTTTATGTTTCTAGTAAGTGCTGAATTGGGGGCATGTTAAGTGCATGAGTTTGAACTAGTTTCCAGTATTGATGCCCCAATTGTCAAATGGGTTTTTTGGTATCATCTATTCTCTCAGAGGAAAGTTTGTTTAAACTGAAGTGACTACAGTGCTTTCACTCGTTGCTGCTAAGCTGTAAAATAAAAGCACACCCCAGATATCAGCCGGCCAACACTTTCTCCTTTTTACCTTCAAGGTAAAAAGGTGGTTCTCCCATAAGGACTGTTTAATCTAGACAAGAATAAAATAAATACTTGTTCTGCAACATCAGATTACCCCTACCATATAGCTACCCTGAATAGTCAGGTTTCCACACAGATATTGCTATTTTTCTGATTATTGTTTTAAAGGATAATCTATATTTAGCTCTTAGTAAACAAATACATAGAGAAAGCCTTTCACTTTGTTGTTGTTGTTGCATTCAGGAATGACTACCAAAAAAACAAGTGCAAATCATGTTTTCCTAAACCAGTTCTATAGCCTCTAAAGTATATGAAGGTGTTTCTATAACACCTTGGCCTGCTCACAGGTTTAAGCAGAGCTGGGTGGATCACAAGCCACCCATGTTTAGAATACGCCACAGTGCCGCAGGCCTGTCAAAGTGCTGACACTTCCTTCCTGGGAAAGGAGGGACTCAGCAGGAACCCATGCAGCAGCCCTCTTCAAATTCCTGGTTCCACTTTCTGGCTCCTCCCTGCTTGAGGGTTCCCTGTGATTACTGACTCAGGAGCCCTGTCTGGTTTCTGAGGCTCCTAATGGGCACCTAATGGGCCTTCCTCATGACGGCAGCCTCAAACTCTCTCACTTAATGGGACTTTGCTTGAGACTTTCTGTGCTTTAACCAAGCTCAAGGTTCTGTAATATTTAATACAGTAAATTTTTTTAGCATATGAATATCGTGAGCCTCTGATTACCATACACCATTACTAAAAAGGCTGACCAGGCTCTGACAGCCCAGCAAAAGATTCTCAAATACAGATTTTTCTTAGCTATCCAGCCCAGTGTTCAAGAATGAGGATGAAGCGATTTTATTTATTTATTTTTCCCCAATAAAATGCCTTGAATATGCATTACTTCAATTGTAGCACTGAAAGAAAGAAATTATAAGGGTGGCTTTATCATTACCAGAACCAGTTTCATTCAACATGAATGGAAGCTACAGTAATATCAGCAATTACTGGTTGAACAAACTGTAATGAAAGGTTTCCAAGTTACCTTAGGTTTTCAGCTAAAATAAAGGATACTCCTCTCCCTATAAGTACATCAAAGACTAGAAGACTATAATTCAAGATACTTGCCAGTGAGGACAGAAGATCATGTTATAGTTTTTCTCTCATGTAAGACTTTTACATGATTTTGCAAAACTTTCTATTTGATTTTCCTCTTAGTCTCTTGCAACCCAAGAAAATAAGACACAGTTAGCACATACACATTTTAAAACCACATTTACCACACTTGCACATTATAGATTCATTTACCAGTACACCTGAAAATGTTGCAGATAGAATGGCAGCGTAGTATTTGTAGTTCAAAATCAGAGTGGAGCAATAAGTGTTCTCAAGTGATGATGATTGCATATTGATTCTTAGTCTTTATGGAGAGGTTAGAAGCCTAGAAGCATAGATAAAATAATATGAGGTCAGCTAGCATTCATATATGATATTATACTCCAGTATAATGTTGTGAGTTTCTGCACATTTCAGTTTTTGTGAAGACTGTAGATGTCTAATGACAAATTCTTCCTGATTCCTCGCTCTTTTTCCAACAACTTCCTAGTAAAAAATGCCTGGAAAGATGGTACTTGCCCTAAATCAATATATTCTGATTTCAGCTGAGAGAAGACAGAGAGGACATAGAAAAAGTATGTACATATGTGCACATAACTCAGAGACTGAGTTAATGGGGAAAAATAAGCCTATGCAAGCTAGTTCATATACAGGATTTAACATATGCACATGCATAAAGGCACATGTCTGTGGTGAGCAAGCAGAGAGTAATTTTAAAGTAAGTTTTCACATTTGCTTCTTCATCCCTGTTGTCCAAGCTACTCCCTAAACAACAGTGTCAGGCCTTCACACTGTTCCTTTTTTTCTGTTATTGTTGTTATTGTTGTTGTTATTATTGTTTTGTTTTTGTTGCTCTTATGACCAAAGCTGTCCTTATGTCCTGAGCTCAGACTACTAGAACATGGACATGTCTTGCCATCACTACCTTAAAAAAAAAAAAAAAAAAAAAAAAAAAAAAAAAAAAAAAAAAAAAAAAAAAAAAAAAAAAAAAAAAAAAAAAAAAAAAAGAGCATTCTGGTAAAACTTCCAGATGTTGTAAAGCATCCTCTTTCATCCTCTTTTTAAATGAGAATAACTTTTTCCACTAATAGAAATGTTTTATATTTTCCCTTCTCTGAAAGAATTACTTCTTTTGCATTGGGAGGGGATTTATTACCGAACAGCTTGCTGTAAATACCAACAAAGAGAGTGCTTTGGAAGAATGCAGTGCCTGCTAAGTGTTGATTTTATTCCAGTACATTGTTTTTGCTTAAATTGTACACTTAAATGGTGCAGTGCATTTCAGTAATCTTTTATACAACATCTTTTATAACAAAAGAAGCAAGGTGATTATCCAAGAATGTATAGAGAAGTGAATTACAATAAAACTAATTTTATTAGTATGTATTCTGTGTATAGACATGTATTTTGTGAAAAGCCCTCTCTAATCAAACACGTCCTACCAGTAAATGAAATAGTTCCTCCTACTGCATAGCAGGCAAAATGCATACCCATTCTGCTACTCCCATAAAAATTTATAAATACCACAGATTATTTTGGAAATCACTACTGTGAAGTACCACAAGCTTCAAAGGGACTACTCCATAGTTTGTCTGTATATTCATATTGCTTTTTCAACTAAGGTAGGCATTTGGGCAAGTGCACTCATAGGGATGAATTTTCCCATCAAAAAATGCCATGCTAAACAGGAAGAGTGAATGATCAAGACAGAGATACTGCTGGAGTTGTTTTGCTGTCCGTATATTGTTTTTCCCCTTTTCTGTCTTCTATATTTTACTTTTCCCACTCAGAAAGTTTTTTTTTTCTGTCTGGGATGCAAATGATATCAACCAGGCTAGAAAATTTTTGCTGGTACAGTGTTAAGTAGTCTGCTTTTTGAGAGGACTCGCTATTGT
Source organism: Nothoprocta pentlandii (assembly GCA_013398315.1). Lineage (NCBI taxonomy): Eukaryota > Metazoa > Chordata > Aves > Tinamiformes > Tinamidae > Nothoprocta > Nothoprocta pentlandii. Next base: position 71,227 of record VZSG01000946.1, read on the forward strand.
TAAGGTGTTGTTATAAGCTCAATAAATAAATCTCTTACCAGTGAAATGCTTTAGAAGAATGCCTGACTTTTCTTCTCATAGTAGGAAGATAAAATAGAAGCCTTAGATCATTGGTACTAGAGCCTGAAATGTACGTGTAAATAGGCGTGTGTTTGGATAAAAGCATATATCTTCATATAATCCCCTCCACGCTGTATTTATTACAATATGTTGCCTGGGAGGTTTCCCAAAGACAGAAAATGCTGAAGACTCCATTAGTCTATGTTAAATCTCGGCTCTTTTGAAGTTTCTCTGAGTATTTATCTGTTCTGTTTCTTTTCTGGATCTGTCAATAGCTTTGAAAAAACTATTTAACAGAAATTTTGCTGGCCTAACATCAGACTTATGTTATTGACTTAAATTCTGTGTTCACGCATTAGCTTGGATCTACACTAATATGTTTACCCCAAAATACAGCACCCATATGAAAGTGGTATGGAAGAGGAAAATCTTCCCTACCTTTCTCAGAACATGGACTGCAACTATTGTCCCTTGAGCACCACCCTTTCCATTCCTGACTTCGTAGATCATCTACCTGCCCTGCAGCAATTGCCGTTATTAGGCACTGCTAGGAAAATATTTGCAGTTTGAAACCTTGGAAGCAACGAGTGGGTACACAACAGTGTTTACTTAGGAGACTACTTGAGTTTCTACAACAATCTCAGCCAACAGGACCAGACAGCTTTCTGCTGAGTTGTAGCGAGACTAGAGAGAACGGGGAGGAAGGAAACATGTCCTTAGAGGAAGGACATGTGCAAAGCTAAAGCTTTCACAGACGATTGAGTCATGAAGCAAGAGATAGGAAAGATTATGAGATTATTAAAGGCAGGTGTGAGTGTCAGGGGAACCCAGAGAATATTCAAAGCACTTTATAGGTAAACATGTTTTAAGAGTATCAATTCAAAACAGATTAAAGTCCAATTTGATCCTATTTGACTCAGTATGCATGGGTCACCCTATGACCTGCCCATATTTCCTCAAGTGTTTCTGGTAGTAGTGTCACCATGTAACACGTGTCATAGGCAGCTTTCATTGAGGACGGTGAATCTTACTGAGCCATTCATTTTCCTTGCTCAGGCATGGATAAGAACTTCCCTTCTCCACAGAAGCTGCTATGTCCTCTGAAGCTGAGCAGGCTCGGTCAGGCTCTTGCTTTCTCCCCCTGTAGGTTCAGGCTGCCCAGTCCTCATACTGGTGTCCAACATCTTTGTTCACTAAGTAAATCAGTGCTCTGCCCAGGGACCACTGCAGCAGGAGCCAGAATTATGCAGTCAGTTATATCCCTCTTTCCTTTTCTGTTTTAGGATGACGATGGACGCGCTGCAACTAGCAAACACTGCCTTTGCAGTTGATATGTTCAAAAAACTCTGTGAGAAGGACAAAACAGCAAATATCATTTTTGCTCCACTGTGTACATCAACTTCTCTGGCTCTGGCATATAAAGCAACAAAAGGTGACACTGCAAACCAAATGAAAGAGGTGGGCTGTCAGCAACCTTTCTCTGTGTGTGCAAGATTATGTGCATATTGCAGCTTTCTTATTTATTCTTTTTATTATCCTGCTGGCTGCAACAGCACTCTAACAATGGTTTCCTGATCAGCCAGACTGCAAATCATCTGAAAATCCTAAGAGGCCACACTGCAAGATTCCACATTTAAAAAGAGGTTGAAAACCACTGGTATAAAGACAAAGCTTTCTAAAATATATATGAGGTTTTAGGGGACATGGTGTAGGTTGAGTTCTCAACAGTTGCATAAAAACCTTGTCTTCTTTCAGCAACCAGGGGTGATTGTGGTTTCAAATCACAATCCAGAATGCTACATTTTATAGATATTGTCTCCTAACTGTTCAAGAAAGCCTAAACTATAGAAGTGGAAATAACTTGGCCCTTATCCATCAGCAGTAAGTGTTCTTGGCAGCCCGAGGGTTAAAGTTTTCTTTCTCCTATGAAACAGTGAAGACAAATGCAGTGGGGGAGGTTAATAGTTTGGACTATGTTCCTCTCCACAAGCAGCCTGTGGTGTTAGAGGCATTTTCAACAGCATGGTGCAGAATCACACCATCCCGATGTGATGAGTGTAGCAGCTCTAGAGGGTAGCTCAGAGAGGCTGCCTCACAGTCTCTTTTCTGCCTTTATGAGCAGAGGTTTATATATGCATTTTTCAATTTTCCATCTCAAATTTTCTTAATGACATCCTGCACATTCCTCACTCTCTGAAAATTCAAGCACTGCCCTTCCAATGGGAGAGTTCAGAATATTAATCTGTGCTTAATTTCATTTTCATATGTCTGCAATTTGCTTTGAACCTTCCCATAATACTTTAACATACATTCACATATAGAGTTCTGCTACACAAATGCAAATGCAGTTATGGTTCACATTTTTCAAATTATATACAAAATGGGCTGACTGCAGATAGTAAGGAGGAACTTGATATGTTTTTAAGTGTGGAATCTCCTATTTTCCATGTGTGTTCTAGTTTCTTCCTGACTCTGAGTTTGTGCATGGTATGCTTGGGTTTTAAATTCTAGATTCAAAGGAATTGAGATGGCAAGCTTACAGCGTAATATCATTTAACAAAGTTGTGCTACTAGCCCTCCCAGGTTGATGAGTGGAGGAAGTGTAGCTTTCTCTCAAGTTGTAATTTAGATGTCTGATCTTAAAAGAATTAGGTGGCTATTTTTTAATAAAAACTGCAGGAACCTTCCCTTCTGTCTCCTCCCTATGATGTGGGGTCAGCAGCCCTATCTTCAGCTCTAACTTTGTCCAGGCAAACAGAATTATCTGATCATCTTTTGCCAAAATTTCATGTTACGTCATGTATCAGTCACAGCAACCAAGACTGATGAAGTGGGATCCTTATATATTGGCTCTAAAAACTCTGTTTTTGGTTAGGAATGTGAATTTGCTAAAAACATTATAACACCTACCACATTTAGTCAACTAAGTTACAGTAACAGTATGAACAGTTCTATTGATATCTGTGGATTCTTCATAGGAAAGAAATACATTTGGTTCAAGTTCTAGTAGGATCTTTAGACTTATGTGAGGCTGTCAAATAAATGTTTTTTGAGTAAAGAACAAGAACCAACTTAAATACCAGAAGGCACAGCTCTGGTCACAAAACAAGCAGTATTAATTAAGTTGTTAGAAATGCTTAAATTAAAAAATGACAGTAAGTATTTTCTTGTGTTCCTTAACAGGTACTCCATTTGCAAGATGTCAAAGATGTTTCTTTTGGGTTCCAAACAGTTACTTCAGATGTTTCCAAACTCTGTTCTTTCTTTGCCCTGAAAATGGTCAAACGGCTCTTTGTAGAAAAGTCTCTTAATCCTACGACAGTAAGTACTGCAGAAAAGTCTTGTGCTGTGAATGTTTTGGCCAGTATGTTGACAGGTTATGGTGTGAGACCTCAACTTTATTCCAAAATAAAGCATCTCAGTTTGGCTGCTAGTCACCTGGACCAAGATGATTAAAAAACAACCTGCTCCCATAAATGTTTTTAGAAGGAAGAGTTTGCTCCTTGTCCCCAAGCTATACAACTATTGCAACATTTCTGATTCTTTCATTAACATGCATTAGGTCAGAAGGCTTGGTAGGTTTGAATGCAAAACTACTTCTGTGCCACATCAAGGTTTTTGCATTCTAAGTATGAGTGAATAGGAGTGGAAAAAAGGAAGGTGCAAATATGTGAATAGTTCACACACCCAAGTAATTACAGCTGTATAAGCTGTATTTTTTTTTAACAAACATAAGGTGGCACAATCTTGGCCTTATTACTTAGAGACCTGGCAATTAACTGAGGAAAACTATTTGTTTTTCTTCCAAAGGGCTCCAAGCAAGGACAATTTCAGTCTAAAATGTAATGTTTCAGAAAACTTACAGCATGTTTAAAGCTTCTATAATCAGACTGCCTGCTGTTTGTCCTGTCACAGCAAATGTCGATATCCATTCACAGCAATAAACTTCCCACCTGCGCTGCTGTAAATAACAGGTGTTGAAGCCAGACATGATGTGAACTGTCTCTCAGTCTTTGCTGAGATAACACTCACTCTTGCTCACTCTTGCAATAACAGCAATACTTTAGTTGATGACATAAGGACACTAAGCTGAAGACAGTCTTGGGAGCAATCTGCTAATGCACCTGTGCAGCCTGGTTGTCACTTCCTGTTATTTAGTTGCCATCCACAATAACAAATGCTCTAGCTAATCCACAGTAAAGGATAATTTTGGTTCCTTGTGTCTTTCAGGACTTTGTCAACTCCACAAAAAGGCCTTTTCCATCTGAACTGGAATTAGTGGAGTTCAAAGAAAAAACTGAGGAGACGCGACAGAAGATCAATAAATCTCTCTCAGAGCTAACTGATGGTGAGTAGTTTAAGACAGGGGATGCTATTTACGTCTTTGAAGAAAGAGGTCTTTGTCCTCATCTCTTTCATCATGCTTTTATCAATAAACATATAGTGAAAGTAATGGGGCTACACCTATCACTTGGATTAATAAGGATTAGCAATGTTAGCATATTTTGCAATCATTAAATTTACTGCTGCAGCTTTTCTAAAGATAGAAATGGGAAACTTTGCATAATCCTTGTGGAAAGTTGTTCACATTATAGTTCAGCAGGCTAGTCTGGGAGAACAACAGCTCCTGGCTGTGGAGTTTCACATCAAACCCAGGCCCAATTTCCTTTAAAGTTTTGTTTTAATGGCAAATATTTTCTGGAGACTGAATTTGCTGTCAATTGCCCTTGGGTGGTACCAATATGAAAATATAGGTACATGAGTCATCTCTGTTCCTTCATTGCTGGTGCAATGTAGGTGGCCCTGTGGAAGTGCTGTGCATTGTCTATCCGGTCTGTACCACCTCCATGCATGAAGGGAGAACTTCCCTCCCCAGTGCTTACATTATAACTCAGTGTCTTTTTTTGCCTGTGCTTGAGTAGATCTAAAACAGGGAGTGGGGAGGGATAAGAATTCTACACTCTCTTTGAAGCCTATAGCAGCATTTGGTTATGGACTGTAATCAGAACAACATTTCTTGTTATTCTGATTATTTTATTCTTGTGTATCACTCTAGAAGCAAGGAAGAGGTAATCTGGAACTTCCTTTCAAATTTTGCTCTCCAAATGTCAAATGATGCCTTTCTTACACCTATCGAATTTCACTGACAATTCAGTACCTTCTTTAAGGTACTAAGCAAAAGCAGTAGACATATTTTGGATTCCATGTTATATAAGCCAAGAAAAAAATAGTCATTCAGAAGATCAGTCTGGAACCCAAATTCCTCACCTCAGATATTAAGCTACGGTTAAAGGAGTAAGATTTTCTTTTTGGATTTTACCTTAAAGTCTCTAATCTGTGAAGTGCAGGACACAAATATTTTAATTCAGTGCAGTGGTTCTATATTCAGCTCAAGCAGCTAATATATATTGATAATGTACTGTTATATTCACAATCTGCTTAAATATCTTCACAGGTAAAATGGAGAATGTTGTGGATGAGGGGAGTATAAATGACCAGACTCAGATCCTCCTAGTTAATGCAGCTTATTTTGTCACAAACTGGATGAAGAAGTTCCCAGAGGCAGAGATCAAAGAATGCCCTTTTAAAATTAACAAGGTAATTTTTGAAAAAAAAAAAAAAGGATACTATTTCTAATCAAAAAAACCATTTTCTGACATTTTTTTCCTGGCATTCTTGGACTCTATCAAAATTGTGACCAGCAAATGAATATAGTGACCAGAGAACCAGCTTTAAACCAAATATCTTCAGCTTAATAATATTTCTGATTCTATACCCCAAGAATATATTCATACATATATATATATAGTGTGTGTATATATATATGTACACACACACACACACACACACACAAAGTCTCAGCTTGAGTAAAAAAAAATAAATTTTGAAATTAGCAAACAACTTCAACTAAAAAGGTTTCTAAAAATAAAAAAGTTAACACTATGATTTTTAAATGAAAACATTGCAAATTATTTTTTTCTCTGAAGTGATATTTTCCTACTGAATTGGAACTTTAAAAGAATTTTCCACTTGAATAGAGGAATTTGTTGGTCTTCCACATCAAATAAAGAGTTTTTGTTTGTTTTGTTGTCAATTCATTCATGAAAAAAAATGGCTTTGGGTAAGCCTGATTTTTTTTTTTTCTATTTCCAGTCCTAAACCAAAATGTCAATTATTTGAATTGAACAGCTTGGTCTTCACTCCTGAGATTTGCTCAATTCTTGACGCTTACTGATGTTTTGATGCCCTTTAGACAGTACAGATTGTAGCCCTCGGTGAAACAGGTATGAAGAGCCACTGATATTAGGTAAATTTCTAGGGTACAATATGATGCAATTCCATTAACTAGAATTCTGTTCCCCTGGTTTCACTACATACAAAAGCCAACAAATTTCCTGGTGGTAGCACAACACATCACTCCCACTCAAGCTTACAAACTTTTCTCTCTCACTGTCTTAGTTGTGAATTAAAGGAATGCTAGGTCATTTCCTCTGTGTTTTCCAGACTGAAACTAAACCAGTGCAAATGATGAATCTTGAAGCCACTTTCTGCCTGGGCTATGTAAAAGAATTGAAAGTTGCAATCCTTGAGCTTCCATGCCTTAACAAACATATAAGCATGCTCATTCTGCTGCCAAAAGAGATTGAAGATGAGACAACTGGCTTGGAACAGGTGAGAAAAAAAAAACAGAATTGATGCAATGCTTTTCCTTGAAACAGCCCACTTAAAATGAGCTGATCTTATGAAATGTCTTTGTTATTTACAAAGTATTTAGAAGGAAACAAAAAGTAAATTTCCTGTGATTTTATCTTCTCATTCTGCTTCTCTGCTCCTGGTGTCATTATTTGTCAAGTCATCCTTTCCATTATGGTCGATGCTGAAGCAAGATATTATTTTAGAAAGGATATGCACAGAGCCAGTTAAGACAGTTATAAAGTGCTGAAAGTGCTCATGATGCACTTTCAGGGATCTATATATTTTTGATATTCTCTCACAAAGATTCAATTTTGATGTTTTTTTTTTTCTTCTAAAAACTTATTTTCTATAGTCAAATATTTAAGCTTATGTTTACTGGGTTTTTAATAGCACTGAACTTATTTACTTAAGTGTCCATTACCTAAAGAACAAATATTTTTTACAACAGTTCACTATTTAGTTTAATTTAGAAAATTACAGATCACATTTTTACCTTTTTTTCAAAGTTTAAAGATCTAAGGGGCAAATGACCTCACTGACTTCTGTGTAACCTACTATCACTGGCCCTAAATTTCCAAGCATGAAGAATTCGTCCCTCTGGTTGTAAGGCACTTTATATGTAGGAGGAAATTACAGAATATACAGATTTTAAAGTGCAAACAAGCCCTTCCCTTCATACCATTTTGTCATGGGATCAAGTCCTATATCCCCACTGGATTTGGAATCTTCTATGCCAGACCAACAGTTTCATTACTCAGTATGGGCAAGAAACAAGACTTTTGCATCTGTCAGCCAGCTATGTGTAACCTGGGTCAAGAGTATCTTTCTCTGAATCCTTGCTGTGGATGTTGAGGTAATTGCAAAACAAACATAAACTTGTAAAGTACAAATAGCCAGGATATACACATACAATTGAGATGCTCCAGGAGGCGATATCCTATAAAATAAATCATTTATACATCAATATAACTGAGAGCATAATTCAAACTTGAATACTCCAACTGTGAATTAAAAAAGCAGAGGTTACCTTTGGGGCTTTGTTTATTGGGTGTTGACAGGAGTGAAGAGTGCAGGAATGGTTCTTTTTATTATTTATTTATTTATTTGTTAAACTCTTTCCTTGAAATGACCATTAATTCCTTCCTTACTCTATGACTTTAGCTGGAAAAAGCACTTACACCTGAGACATTATTACAGTGGACCAATCCCAGCATGATGGCCAACACTAAAGTAAATGTATTTCTTCCAAAGTTTAACATAGAAGGTGACTATGACCTGAAGCCACTTCTGGAAAGTCTGGGCATGACAAACATCTTTAATGAGACTGCATCTGATTTTTCTGAAATGTGTGAGACTAAAGGTGTTGTTTTGTCAAAGATCATCCATAAAGTCTCTCTGGAAGTAAATGAACAAGGTGGTGAGTCCCGAGAGGTACCAGGATACCGGATTCTGCAACACAAAGATGAATTTAAAGCTGACCATCCATTTATCTTCTTATTTAGGCACAACAAAACTCGCAATGTGATTCTTTCAGGCAGATTCTGTTCTCCTTAAGTGGGGCATATTAATTAAAAAAAAAAAGCACAATTACATTTATGGTTATACATGTTCCTGCAAAGCTTGGCATGCTGACTATCATCTTTGAAATGAAATCCAAGATGTTCATATATCAGCAGTGTAATACAATGTACTCTACATATGCAGCAGAATTAGTTTATCTCCTTTTGCTTCACTCCCTTAAATTGAAGGATTCCTACTATGGAGATTGCATTGTATTTTACCAGGAGGCATCCCAGTCTCAGCATCAAGTAAATTTTGTTCCTCAATGATACTTCTTGCCCTAAAACAAAGAGAGAACCTAGAACCCATTTCTATTGACTGGGAACTTGCAAGGACTCGGGGAGGAAGAGCCATAGGAACAGCGACATCCCTGTTCCATAGTCAAAAGACTCTCCCTCATGACCCATGCTCTGCGGATTCCTACAGCCTGGGAGGGGAAAATGTGGACATGTGGTGTCGTAGCCTTTCTCTTGCACCAGGCTGCAACCTGGCAGTCCAAGGTGCTTAATGGATTCCTGTTAATGCACAAGGAAACAATGCTCAAGTTCTGTGGGGCAGCTGAGCAGCTCAGGGTGGAATGAGAATCTCTATCTGTGAAACAGCAACTGTGTTGAGACCCATGGGTGAAAGAGGCAAGAGGCACCACGCACGGAATGTACAGCCATATCACTCTTCTGTGTGAGTGACAACAGTTTGTAGGTTGGAGAATCTAATACCTCTTGTGTGGGATTTTTTCACACATTCCCCATCAACCAGGGAAGAGGGGACCAGTTCACGGCACCTAAGAGGACTCTTGGTGAATCTATCCTGAGAAAAGGAAGCTTATGCAACTCTAAGGTAGAAATCCGTTGGCATAGTTCTAGGAATGCAACACTTTTCAGGAACAGTTTGTCTGTCAGTTCTAATTTTGGTTTGGACATTAAGGAGGCTCCATACAATTACTTAATGTCTGAGGAATGAGAAGGAAATGAGGACTTCAATTTGAGTGGGATTAACATTGTAATTATCAGTCTCCAAATTCCGTATGCCGTCATGGTAATTAGATTTCATTTCTATCTGAAGGCTGCCTGCTGCATATGTTCAGTACTGGTTTACCTAATTACTCTTCAGAATAAAGCACTATAAAATCTGTGTCAAATGTCTGTAATAACTCTAGTGTCAGTCTGATATCATTCACTCTTGATCTCCAGTAGATGATATAGAACTGAACAGATTCACTTACTCTACACAGGTAAAATATATGACTAAACTGAGGCCTGGATGGTCCTTATGGTTCACAGGACAGTAGGTCACTGTAAGGATTATGTTAATAGAAGGTCAAAATATTATTTCAAAATTTTATTTGAGAATTCCTCTTTGCACTTCAGATCTGAAAAAAAAATGGGAAAAGATTTCTGAATGGGAGCATGCAACTTCTAACCTTTTACACCACTCTTCTAATACCAGTATTTTTGCTATTCTGAAAGAAGCACAGCGTGGTGGGTAGTACAAATTTGGAGACAGGAGTTCTGATTTTATTCTTGGTTTTGCCAAACCATAAGTAGCCCTTAGTCACAATGATTAAGTGGTTTTACCAGTTCTTTTCCTGTATTTGGCCTTTAATGGGTTCTAACATATCAGAGGGTTTTCTGGAGGCACTATTCCATGTCTTTGAAGGTACTGAGTGGTCTAACTACCACCAAAAGCAGTGGGAAGTAGGTCTCTGTAGGCCTCTGGGGGGGTCTAAACTGATACTCATCAGATATTCTGTTACATGGATAGAGGGCTTGAAAAGAATTCAAAATACAGTAATTATTTTGCAGTCTGCCCTGTCTGACAAGGAGTTGCCTGTGAAGATCTCTACCAGCTCAGTAATTTCAGTGACAGCTGTGTAAATACTCAACACATATGACCAGATAATATTTTAAATACCTCTGTCTTTGTCTGATCCGTGTCGGAGGCTGGAGTCAGAGCTACCTGGAACTGGCATCACTGTGGTTTCTAGTGTTGCTCTCCTGTAGCAGCTGAGTCAGGCGATCAAACAGGGGGTGATGGCTGCCTGGCAGCTGCAGAGTGACTCTGTTTGTAGGCAGGGTGGACCAGATTCTTTTACCCTATACAGTTTGTTTGTGTTTGAGCACTGACTCTTGGTTCCAAATACACAGCAGGCCACATAAGACTTATTTCTAATATTGTGTTGGTCTGCTAGACTGTTGGAAATCTCTTACAGATGGACCCATTCCTCTTCTTTCCACCTGGATTAGACTTCTTGAAGTCATACTCTATTTTTTTTTTTTTTTTGAGTTGGAAAATACTCCAGTCCACAAGTGAGTCTTCATTCAATGAAGCTCATATTCTTCTTGAATGCTGAAGTTGGCACAGGCACACAACTCCATGTGATCAAGCAGTGTTTCCTGTCAATACCTTTACCAGCAAAGTTTATTCCATGAAAGCAGAGTAACATTGCTTCAGGGTGGAGCTCATCTGTTTCATCTCCTGAGTAATGCCAAAATATGCTAGCCCATGCAAGGCAAGCAGATATTATAGATACCAAGCTGTCTTAGTCTACAGAAGGCAACCAAGCCTATTTATTGGTCATTTATAAGCACAGCAGCTTTTCCATGGAAAATTCTTGTCCACTTTTCATTCTGCCTCTTCCCTCTGCCAGTAGAATTTGTCAGTATTTCTTATTTCCTTTTGGGAAGTCCAGAGTGCTAACTGTAATGAATTAAAGATACTTTTAACTCTTACACTAATACTGTAAGGCCTAGTAAATGAGTTCAGAAAACACATTAGACCCATGCTTAAACTATTAGACTTATGCTATAGCCTGGCCTTAATGAGAAAAGTGTGGAAGGAAACCAGACATGCTAGGACGTAACAGGCCAAGTAGCCTGTGGTGGACAAGACGGTTCAGCTGCAGGTGAAGTTGCAATATAATTCACCTACATGAGTGCCTGGAACCAGATGATCACACTCATGTGCTTTTAGTATATTCATATAGCTAAAAAGAGAAACGATGCTATAATCTTCATTTTGTTCAGAAATGGGTCTCTGGTGTACCAGTTCCATTGCCCTTCTGGTCCTGTGGAAATTCAAAAGTCCTAATATGAAACCCATTGATCTTGCAGTGTGCATCAGAAAAGTATCAATAAGATCCCAGCTGGTATGACAAATGCTGTTATAGCCTGTTTCTGTAGTTCCACCCCTTCTGGTCTCTGGGCCTTGAGCAACAGCTACCGTGGAAAGACATGGGAAAACGTGTGTGGGAGCTTGTGTATATGGTGAAAGATGGTGCCTGCAACGGAGGAACTAAGCAGCCTAACTGAGGACTTGCACAGATTGCCAGGCTGCTCCACCTTGCCATCCACCTGGCCTGGTTGGAAAAAAAAAAAGCCTTGTCTGTTTTTCTTATAGACAATTGGAAAGTTTTATGTGGATAGTGAACTAATGACATGCTCGCTGCACAGACAGTGCCCCTTTCCAGCTCCCAGCATTTTGTAGAACAGAAGTGAAACACCTTAGTGATGTGGTTTTTGCTGTGAAAGCGAAAATTGTGTATGGGGAAAGAGTAGGGTGGTTCTGAAGTTTGCAAAATACTTTGTACAGCCAATTGGCCCCACTGGAAAATTAGTGCTGTTTTGAACCCCATACCCCTAGCACACTAAGGGCCTAGAAAATACAGAATTTGAACATACATTGGCATTTCCTAAATCAGAGCACTTACAAAGGCAATAAGGGAGCTTTGAGAGAATGTATTTACAGAACTGTTAAGAGAAATTAGTGGAGGAATATTGGTAATGGAGAGGGAAGAACATGGCAACTGGAAGATGGGGGAAAACCTTGAAAGAACTATTTGAAAATATTTAGGCTGTCATGGGAAAAAAAAAGAATAGGAGTCATAAAGGTAGGAGAAGAGAAAACACATGGAGGGGGGAGGGAGCAGGCAGTGTGAAGACAGAAATAAAGAAGTGCTAGATGGAGAATCGAAGCCAAAAAGATGGGAATATAGAAAGAAAATGCAAAATGAATCAGTAAGAAAGGCCAAAATAAAAATACAGAGGTATTGAGGAAGACAACTAATGAACATCTGCAAATATACATGAAGGAAAGATAGAGCACTAGAGAAACAAAGGGAAAATAGGAGCAAAAACAAATAAGGAAATGAAAAGGGAGGAAAGGAAAGAACACAATTTTTTTTGAATCTCTTTTTTGATGGGCACTGAGTTTTGATGGCCTTAGCAACTGGACTGAGATGCTGTCAGAGAAGGGGAACAATGAAGCTGGTGAGAGCTGAGCTGAAGGGACAGAGTAGGGCTGGCTTCAGCCCTGCACCAGGAAACAAGCATGGGAAAGGCAAGATGATACTGGGGCACCTTTATTCTTTTTTCTCTTTTCTCTCCTTACCATGAGCAATATTGTAAACATCCCATGATTGCAAAGCCAGTTTTATGCTTAAAGGGAGAGAAAAAAGAGTATAATAAAGGAAAGACAGTTTTCAATGATGCAAAGCCAAATAGACCAGGAGGTCTCTATTGTGACCACAATGAGTTTGGCTACAGTGACTCATGGTTGCATGTGAGCTGAGTAGTGCTGACTGGGGGGAGAGGTTGTCAAATACTGTTTTGGTGCATCTTCCTGCTTCCCAGATCTTTACCTCTACCACACTGCATGTTGGGAGCGTAATCTATGTGATAACTACTTTTAGTCTCCTTTTATTGTTAATTCCGAAGGTTTAAACGAATACCCCCTGGCCGGGGTTTCCTTTTACAGTTCAAGGAAATATTTTTTTCCTTCTCTAATTAAAATCCTTCCATATACATAAAGCTCACTCCTTAACGCAAGAGAGAGAAATGGCTGTAGGCAACGCAAAACCTCACACGTTCCCATTTATTTCCTCTACCAAGGCAAGCAAGCAAGCAGCCCAACGAGGCATCTCTGACTCGTAGGATGATCCCTGAACATGCATGTGTCCCACCGACTGCAAAAGGGACTACACACAACAGTACAGCAATGGATTTCAGGGTTAAAGCTCAGTATTCCAGATGCGGGTAACTTGGCATTACAGGCAGGAGATGTTGTCGATAGGTTTAGCCTGCTGAACTTGTGGGGCAGCTTTGAGAGAAAAGCTATTAGCATATTGCTGGATATAGATTTTCTCCGTCTTCTGCAGGAAATTACACGTTGATGGCATTTGCATTAAATTACAACATAATGCTATCATCAACAGTTTGTTAGAGGCTGAACTTTCCCACAAAAGAGTGGGAGAGTTTTATATTACAGTATTACCAAGAACGTGCTTCAGAGCTCAGCTGTCGTGCTCTTCATTTAAGGTAAACAATTCTTTTTTTTCAAAAATAATTTGTTAATTTTTTTTTTTTTTTGACAGACCCAAAGGAGTCCACAGGTTGGTAAAGGAAACATCATCTTTACAGATGGGTGAGAGGGAAATATTTTATGGGAGCTGCTTTAACGCAGCTAAAAATTAGGTGAATTAACACAAACTGCACTGCTCTTCAGTGGGACTTGGCTGGAAATTTAGAAAACACATGCCCAAGGTTATGAAGCTAAGGATACCTGCCTAAATTTCATAGACTTTTGAGTCTGACTTTTCCCCAGGGCCTCTGTGCCCATTCAGAAAATTGTACGTGTCCCAGCACAGATCAGCTCAGTGGCTCAGACCAGAAAGTCGCTGCTTTTCTGCCAGTGCCTCAAGAAGGGCTGAAGGGCTGTTCAGAGTATTCCTACCCGTTCTGGTGGAAGTTGGCTTCAGAGGAAGTGAAGGTGACACAAGCAAAGTCATCCAAAAAATGAGAGATGGAGGTTAATCTGCCTTTAGCAAATTCTCACAGTGCAGGAAAGTAAAACATAAAACAACTTGAAATATTCACTAGACCAGGGAAGAGGTTTGAAAGTCTTTGACTGGACACTTAAGTGTTTTATTTTATTTATTTTTTTCCTATATATCATGATGCCTGCTGTCAGGAGGATTGTTTATGCTCATAAACAATAAGTTTATGAAACAGGGAGGGTGGAGTATATTTCAGAATTTGTTTTCTTAATGGGGGAGCTAGTCTTCACTTATCAGCATGTTGGCTCTTGGATTTGGCAGCACTGTTAAAAGCTTGCTAAGACTCTGTACACCTACACAGAGGTAAAACAAACCTACACAGAGCCCATAACAGACTAATGTACATCTCTGGCTGTAATTGCAGGAATAATTCTCCTGCAAGAAGTATAACAGCTGCATTCTGAAGGTATTGATACAAAATAGTAAAAGCAGCCAGAAAAGCCATTCCTATCAAAAGGAGCATTAGGAGAGAATAAGTTTATCGAAAAAAAAAAAAAAAAGAAAACATTTCCCTTGAAAAAATATTTTATTACAAAATGCATTGGTTTTAAAATTAAAACGTGTTATTTTGGAAATGTTTTGCATTAAATGGGAATTACTAGAATTTCTGTGTTGTGGGAAATAATTTTTTTGCATTTGGGCTATTTTCCCCTTTAATTCTGTATCAGCTGAGATACATTTGAAATGTCTTTTTTTTTTGAATGATTACGAAAAATAAAAAACTCATTTCATCACATCAGAGATTTTTTCATGTGAGGATACTCTATTTTATGTCTATGCTCTTTTTCTAGGATGGGCATATGTCACAGCCAATTCCCACTTCCTTTATTTATGAGAAATAAAGGTGCATTAAATCATCTTAATGGGAGGCAGACTGAATAAATAAAACTTAGGCAATGTCAGTTATCGTGAGGGATCAGAGAAAATATGTTCTTTCTTGTTTACCTTTTTCTTAAATATAAAATCACTTTCAAAAAGAAGGCTACAACTCTCCTAGGATCTGTGACATTTACTTCCTGTTGACTGCATAATGTAATCTATTATTCCTATTCTATATGATAGTTTTAAGCTCAATTTTTTATTCTTCGAAGTTTTTGCCTCCATATCATCTACCTCTAGCCTCAAACAAATTGTAAAGAGACAAAAGAGCATAGATAGAGAAGAGGAATGTTCTCTGTGTTGCTGAGACATGGATAAATGTTACCTCTTAAAGGTTTCTGGTATGTGGTTTCTGCTGAAGACCTTTTCCTGCATATCTTCTTCTCACATATACCAGCATTAGCAATTTCCATTCACCCAACTTTGTAAAGAACTGTGGAATCATGATACATTTCACTTCAACAGTTCTAATGCTGCAGCCTTCCTTGCTACTTCAGCACAATTGGAAAGGCACCGTGCACATATTTTAGCTAGTGCAGAATGGCCCCTGTGAACTTCTTTTGATCTTATTTGCTGTTGTTTCCACTCCAGGTCTTTTAGAAGTAAGACTTCAATCTGGATGTTTTCAGAACACCACTATCCTCACAGTAACGGCAAAATTCCCTCTAAAAGTGCTTACACACTGCTTTGGGTTGCAGTGCACACAGAACTATCTATAAACGTGTGATCCCCAAAGTTAGATTAAGAAAGTCTGCTAAATCGAACCTCCTCCGTTCCTCCTCCAACCCAGATTTCCACCCTTTCTCTGTAACTTTGTATTTCTCAGGCAGCCCTCTAACCAGTTCAAACTCACACAGCTGCAAGGTTTTACCTGGGTGTCACTCAGAGGACAGACTTCTTTTCTAAAGGAATGACACCTCTGTGCTCCAGACACTCCCTTTCAAACTTGAGGCACTCCCTCAATCCTTGGCAGTCAGTTCTATCCCTGCAGGGTGAGGCGGAGATGTCTCTTCTTCGCTGAGGAAGTTTCTTAACTACTTTTTTTTTTTTGCTCCTTGACTCCTTCTGAGATTTGGACACACCTACGATATGCCTCATGACCTACATCCACAGTAAATGAGCTTCAAAGATCCATTTTATGCCTTTCACAAGCTGTGAAAGTGCAGCAATGAAAACTTCAGGACTAAAGTGGTGCTGAGTTTCATTTTCAGAAGGTTATGGAAAATCATAAATCTTAATGAAGGCAGAAGCAAACAAAAATGATTATTTTGTGCAATGTGTTTTTCTTGTGGTAAGATGATTGCGTTAATAAAAGGAAAATGAAAATAGCATTTCATACAGAGACATGAACAACAGGTCTATTATTCTAGAACAAGTGTTTTCAGACTTAATGAGATATAACTCATCTTTAATTTGTTTGTTCAAATTACCCGTTGAGTGCATATCCTTTGTTTTGTTCATTTATATTAGGTTTTCATATGAAGTTTTTCTAGACTTCAGAGTAAAACAGATGTCTCGGTATGAAACAAATACGAACTTCTGATTTCAACATCACAGGTTTTTTCCACAGATCATCAGCTAGAAAGATGTTCAAGCAGCGACTATTACTGTGCCCTTCAACCAGTCAAATGACAAGGAATCTGCACTTACCACACGTGGCCCTTTCATATATCCAGACACTTGACTTTTGAGTTCTCCTAAGCCAGTAGGGTAATCTGACTTAGCCAAAGTCTATTGTCTTGAAGGCTGAGTTCATTTCCATTATCCGGCACTTACTGGGGGCTTGGATGGTTTGCCCAGCTAGTTGCTGTGTCTCAGCTGAGCCACAGTAACTGGTTATGCTTCAATAACTTCTTCTGGCGCCTGTGCCCCAGCTGCAAATGCAAAATTCATGTCTGGCTCGTGGCTGAGTGAGAGGCAGCATGTGCTCTTCATCTTTGAGGAAGACATGGGCCATTTTGAGTAGACCTTGGAGTAAAGAAAAATCTGTGAAGTAAAGGTACGCTATGAGGGCAGGACTCCATGACTGTCATAGATCCACGGCCTCAGCTGAGCAGTAGGGAACATTGCCTAGAAGGGGACAGTGGTTGCCAACACAGGTGACCTCCTTCCCAAGAAAGTCTCCAGCTCTTCAGGCAGCTCTAGACCTCTCCTGAAAGGGCTTTCTCTCCATAATATGGCTGTTTATTTACTCCTAAATAAATTATCATTCCAGCACACAGGTCAGAGCTCTTTGTCTTGATGCCTGTTTGGAAGCAGGCAAAATCATGCTTTTTCCCCTTTCCTTGCCTTGCCTTTCGCCTTGCCTTTTGCTTTTGCCTTTCCTTTCCAAGAAGGCCAATGGGATCCTGGCCTGCATAAAGAGAAGAGTTGCCAGCAGGGGTAGGGAGGTGATCCTGCCCCTCCCCCCAGCTCTGGCAAGGTTGCACCTGGAATATTGTGTGCAGTTCTGGGCTCTCCAGTACAAGAGGGATGGGGAGCTTCTAGAGAGGGTCCAGTGGAGAGCTACAAAGATGATTGTTGCTCTCCACTGATGATAACTACAGCATCTCTCATACGAGAAAAGACTAAGCAAGCTAGGCCTGTTTAGCCTGGAAAAGAGAAGACTAAGAGGGGATCTGATCAATATGTATAAGTATCTGAGGGGAGAATGTGGGGAGGAAGTGGTGGCCAGTGGTGGCCAGTGAGAGGACAAGGGGTAATGGGTACAAGCTGAAACACAGGATGTTCCATCTCCATGTGAGGAAGAGCTTCTTCACTGTGAGGGTGACAGAGCCCTGGCACAGGCTGCCCAGGGATGTTGTGGAGTCTCCTTCTCTGGAGGTCTTCAAAACCCGCCTGGATGTCACTCTGTGCCCCGTGCTCTGGGTGTCCCTGCTGGAGCAGGAAGGTTTGGACTAGAGGATCTCTAGGGGTCCCTTCCAATCTTAACCGTTCTGTAACTAAGTGATTCTGCCTTGTCTTGGCATGACTTTCTTGTCTTGTCTGAAATCTGCAAAAAGGTCACATGTTTTCAGTGGTATCCATATAACAGCTCTATCCTCCCCCAAAGGACAACAAGATTTTCCAAAGCTTTTGTAAAGATAGTTTCCTACTTGCAAGTACCAAAATGATCTTTCACAGCATGGATTTAGCATAAACGATCCATGTAAAAGATATCAGACTGCGATATGTCTCACATGGGAAAAAAAGAGTCATACAGATTTTTCTCTCTTATCATTAACTAGGTACCTACATTCTTATTTTCAGGGCTGTGCTTTGCTGGAAAACACAGTGTTCTTATCATCCCTGAATCTGTGGCTCCAGGAAGACAGGTGAGGAAAAGAATACTGCAAACTGTTCATGTTTCCATTTGTAGTACAGACTCCATATATCCAAAGCATTTAACTGATAGTGATGTTATTTTTTATGAATCTATCATTCTGAATAACTTGAATCAGAGCTCTGGCTAACAGACATCATTGTAAGTCTGTGTTATTTGTTACTCTGAGACTAATCATATACACATATACATATACATATAGTCTCTACATCATATATATCTTCTTCAAGAAGAAAGACATGGTATAACTGTGGATTTCAAATCACTATGTCCCAATACAGTCTGGAGAGGAAAATGTTAACCCACAGTTATCTGATATCAATACTGTGAGTTACTGTGAGTTATACAGAATAACTATGAAGTAAGAGAAAAAAATGCTTCTTTCTGAGGAATTCAAAATTTGGTGTGAGTGTGACTTCCTTTTCCACACCCTGTGTCCTTGTTCCTGCCATGAAGCATAAAACAACAAACGTATGCACAAGGTTAGCTGCTTTAACCTCACAGAATTTATCAAATTTTTGCAAATTACCAACCAATTGTGGGACAATCTCAGTGTGACCTTCCTAAGCAATGAGCTCAATTGCTTCTTTGGTTTGTCCCTTTTTTTTTTTTTTTTTTGATTCCAGTCAGCTGCTGTCTTTACAATGGCCTCCATTTCTAGACCGATTACTGAATTTTGCCTGGACCTTTACAAAGAGTGCAACAGAAATGCAGAGGGCACAAATATTGTCTTCTCTCCAATGAGCATCTCTCTTGCGCTGGCCCTGGTTGAGCTCGGTGCAAAGCACAGCAGTGCTGCTCAGATAGAAAAAGTAAGTATTAATGAAACATAGAGATGCCTCCACATATCTTCTTGTTCCCATAAGGCAAGGGCCGAGCATCATAGCACAACAAGGGTGCCACATATTTAGGAAGCAGATTTTGATACAAAAACAAGAGATGATTTTAAAGCTTGCCTTGCTGCATTACCATCCTTGCCATCTTCTGACCCTACAAGCCCTCAATCAGACTCATGAACATGGAGCAAGAGCTCAGTGATGGTAGGTGATATGCAGGGTACTCTGGCATTCCCATTGCCTCCTGCCAAAATATCAGACTTTGTTTCAAAATGAAAGTCAGGTTTTTCTCTTCTGGTCGCAATGGAAACCCTGAAAGTGAGGGTATGTTGTGGGGGAAAATGCAGAAACCTGAAATGATTGCATTTGGATGGCATGAAGAGTTAGATCATTTATGATCTTACAACACTCAAATGTCAAAATGTCTCTGAGGCAGAGCTCCTGGAGACCCTAAAAAGCCACCCCTCTGAACACCAGGCCTATGTTACAGGCTCGTGTTTTCTGTGATCTATTTTTTATATTCCTATGTACAGTAAAAGACCAACAACATTAAGGTACTTGAGACCTTCACTGTCGCTGAAGATCAAGAGTGCTCACACGTGAAGATTCACTCACAGTGAGGTTTGGTCTGTAAGTGCTGGTAGCTCTTCATTGCTTCATATCTTGGCATTGACCCATGGACAGCCTGACTGCTGAGTTACCTTCAGCCATGACTTCTTTATAAAATTCCATAGTCTGGGAAGGTTATGGGAATCTAATCTTGCCAAGAAAAACACTAGCACTTTGTAAGCTTTAAAAATGTTATGGAAGCTGCTGGAAAGTATTCAGCAGTGTTTTCCCTTTGGAAGCAAGGATTGGTTTCTGTTAAAAGTATTGTGGTTTTGATCCATTTCCTGATCTGAGACAAAGATTAGGAATTATTGCCAAGTGCCAATATTCATGTTTCCAAAGCAAAATATCTAATTCGCTTTGCCTGTTTCAATTTTTCTTTTTGAAATTTAGGGTGACTGTAACAATAAAATTACAAATCAAATATAAAAATTTTTTAGTTAGTGGAGACCAGGGTTTTGAGGAAATAAACCTAAGGCGGTTTGAGGAATTGGAGGAAATTAATCCTAAACAAACCTAAATAAAATCTTCTTGTTTCCCAAATGTATAAATGTTAATTTGAATATGAATGTATGAATATATGATTATATTTGTAGTTTCAAGACTGATTTTTCAGTTTAGCTAAAGTTGAAAAAAAAAAAAAAGAAAGAAAGAAAGAAAAAGTCTTTTAAAGATCTTGGCCATTTTTCCAGGACAGTATAACAAATTTTCTAAACAAGGTAAAGCCTTTAATCTCCCTTACAGTTGCCATAATCAGACATCTTCAACTGCAGGTGCTTCACTTGAGGGAAGATACGGGAAGAACTAGCCTTGCATCCACTCCTGAGAGCACAGCCCCAGAAACCGAAGTGGAAGAAGGAGAGGAACGACAGCCTTACTTCTCAACAGTATGTGCTTGTAGTGGGTAGCACAGGGGACTTTTCACCCCTGCAAGGTTGTAACCAGTTACAACCACGGTTATATAGCCCTGGAGTCTGCCGCTGGAGGGAGTCATGCTCACACGCAGAGTCTGTCTATAATCCATCGGGAAATGCCTGGTATAAGGCATGAGAACCTTTGGTATTAACTTTCGGGAAAGGCTTTGCCCTTGTCCCAAGGAGGATCAGGCTACAAAACTTAGATTAGCTGGATTTGAAGACCAATAAGTGCAATTTAGCCAGGATGCAAACTAACAACCAAAGCTATATTGGAAGATATTTGTAATTTTTCTGCTTATAATATTCATAGTGTAGTGTGGATGGGGGAACTCACCATGAAGATTTCCATGAACTGCTTCTACAACTACAAAACCTTGACAAAAGATACATTTTGAACCTGGCCAACAATCTGTTTGTGCAACAGGAATTTGAACTCCAGCAGGTAAGCTTGTTGTAACTGGTACAGTGGTGACTGTCATCTCAACATCCCCTGTGGTGGCAATCCTGACTGTTCCCTCCTCATGCATGTTTTGGACAGCTTGGTGCTTCCTTTTTGTAGTCCTGTCTCCTGGGGCTGGTAAGAATGGAGACAAGCGTATAAACTTTTAATTCACTCATTTAAAAATAAACCATTGTGAAGGCTGATGGCTATAGAGCAAAAACAGGAGGCTTTTCCCTCTTATTTATTTATTTATTTATTTATTTTCTGGTTGCAATGTGACTGCAATCAAATCTGTCTGACTCAGGCTGCCTATGAGCAACTTGTGAGCTTATAAGTGGTGGGGGCAGTGGAAACGGGGGTTAGCATGTGAGTTATTGCACAGCTGCCGTGCAGGTCTTCTGGGCTGAACTTCTTACTTCTGTTTTACCAAATGCAAAAGGTGTCTTTAAACTCTGTAGCATGGAATCTTGCCAGTCACACTTACACTATGCTGTCAGTTATTTCTGTTGAGTGATATGGATACTTAACAATACTTGCATCTTTTCTACTTCTTAAAATTTTTATCTGGACTCAGATATGCAGTTTTCCACAGACTCTATCTTGTTGATTTCTTTTTATTTACTTTCTTTTCCTGGCCGATGCAGCAATTAGCTCTTATTTAAACAGAATAAACTCGTGGTGTTGATGCTTCCAATGCCAAATTCTCATGTAAGAAGCAAATAAGACCCTCATCATTTCCAAAATAGTTCTGACTGTTTTGAAGAATAGACTCATAATCTTTATTTTACTTTGCAGCGATATTTAATGTGTGCTAAAGAACTGTATGGAGCAATACTGCAAAGAGTGGACTTTCAAAATGCTCTTGAAACAGCCAGAGAAAAAATTAATTCCTGGGTTGAAAGTGAGACACAAGGTAAAAAAAAAACCAAAAACAAAAAGACTATGGCCAGACTATCATTACCTTCACCCATTGCTTCAACAAAACAAATTCTAGGGTATGAAAACCAAAGATTTGTTCTATTTTCTGAGCATTCAGTCCTTGCATCCTTTATTTTCCAATCCATAATTGAAATATTCGACTAAGTTATCAGCTAAACTACTTCTGTGTTCAAGGTATATTTGCTGCCAAGTACACCAATATTCCCACTTTTATGTCTGGCATGATACTTGCAAAAGTATCTGTAGGACCTGAACAGAGTCTCACATGTCCTGATTTGCTTCTGCAAATACCCACTGCCTCCTCTAATACCAGAGGACTACAGGACACCAGAGGATGGAAGCTGTGAGCATCACTGTCACACTGGGAAAAGCCTCTGAGGGAGGAGAGATGACCAAGAACTTGGTTATATGTAGAGCGATATCTACAGGGATGATGGATGTGGCAGCTAGTAAGACAATCACAAGTAACAGGATTCAGGAGCCCCACTGCACAGGAGCAATCACTGCTCTGAGCACCACATGCACAAGGCCTGTGAACGTGGTATCTTAGTCTCCACGATGAAGCCCAAAACCTCCATAGATCCCTGTGCTCCGTGTAAACTGGAAGATGCCCTCATGTGAACAGAGGGATTTAGTTATCAGTGTTCCATAGTGGAGAATGTCACCCAGCACATATCATCATAGGTATCATAATGCTCAGCAACACCGCCTTCCCCTCTAAAACAGGCTGCTGCCAAGCTGGGGACTTTACCATCTGGTTGTCCCTGTTCTTGGAATAAATTATGGTCCCTGTCCTTGGGATAAACAGAGAACTGGATTTCTAAGTTTCCACCAAACTAGATTCAAAGACAGACAATTTAAACTCAGTCCTGAGTCTTAAGAACAGCTTACATATATTTGTGTTTTCTGAAATTTTCTTTTAGGCAAAATCAAGGAACTCTTTGCTCCTGGTGTGATCGATTCACATGCGGTGCTGGTGCTGGTCAATGTGATCTACTTCAAAGCATCATGGGAACACAAGTTTGAGGAAAAAAATACAATAGAGAGAGACTTTAGACTCAATCAGGTACATCTGTATCTATAAATCTTAACATTATTTATTCTACATACTGTGAATATTGCAGCAAGCATAACATAGAGACACAATATCCAGGGATTTCACCTGTCTGGTGAATATGCTGTGGATGCACTGGGAAGTTAAGTTATCCTGTCACTTTGATTGGATAAAGTTAAAAGGTTTTCACAGAAAAGCATAATCTTTAATAAAAAAAATGGACAAGACATAAGTTTCAACAACTCAGCGTTTTGCTTTCATGACTTTGATGACACATTGGTGTTGGAGTATAGTCTTGGAGTATTTTAGCTTATTTATAGCATTTGAAAGACTGAAAGTTTGTTTTAAATATATATATATATATATTAGGGCTTTTTTCCTATCATAAAGATATCACTTTAATTGTTTCACGAAGGTGCTGTCAATGTGATTCAAATTTAAAACTGTAACAATCACTTTTACCCAAGTGTTGTATGTGTCATTGAAGGCTAATACATGTTACCAACAAGACAATCAGGTGCATTTGCCGTCGTTTAATACAGTTTTGTTTTATTTCTGTGTGTTCTACCAATATTCTACTAGTTCTCATCCACAGCAAAAGAAAATAAAATGCTGTAAATTTGATCTGATATTAATATGCAGAGCTTTGTATGGGAAAAGGTTCCTTTTAAGTGTTTAACTCTTAAAAAGCAGCAGCCTCTTTGGAAGTGCAACACTTCCTTTATTAAATGAAGAAAAAGGCCATAAAAATACATATTTCAAGCTATTGTGTTGCATTGCCTTGTTAAGAGATTGGTAAAAAGTAGTCACAGTTATTAATTATAATATATTTGTGGCTTTGAATACATCTTTGTAATAATATTGAAAAAAAGGTCTGTAGCTCAGTGATAGAACTATTGCTGAGATAGAAGCTGCATATTTTTCTTTAAGTGCTAATCAGTACCAGGAAAAAATTCTCTGAAAATATGTCATCTACAAAACACCTTCTTTCTCTGTTTTAGAAGTCAGTTGACTTTAAAATGAAACTTGAACCTTTCAACAGCCTTAAATAATCTCATCACAAAAAGGACAAGATAAGAAGAGCAAGAACATGTCTAAAAAATAACTATGATTATGCTCTTTTCCTGTCAAAACAGTCTATTTGATAAATGATAGCAAGAAAAGAAAACTGAAAGGGAATTCATATACTCTCCTGAAAATACAGTAAGGCTGTGCATTGAAATGGTATCTATGGAGCTGCTATTGTTATAGGCCGAAGTCTAGTCCTGTAAGGAGGGGCGCTCACCAATGGCAACAATACTTTTATCTTCTGTGAACAAAGAGGAAGATTCAGGAGAAACTTGTAAACAGATACATTTTAAAATATGTTGAAGTACTACCAAACATAGGAGACCTAAGGAACCTAATTCAATGGTCTAATCTCATGGCCTAATCTGAAGACGAGTGTGAAAAAACAGAAAAGCAGTTTTTCAGAAGCCAGTTGCTCTATTTCCAACCACCAAATATCTGTGACAGGTCTCCATAAAACTACTGGAAAGTTCGCATTCTCATGAATAGCATGATAATTTTGCTTCATCTTTAATGAAGTGACTTTAATGAGTGACCTGTATAACATCCCAGGATCCTCTCCGTTTTAGTGGTAATGTTCATATCCAGTAGCTTCAGTGATGGAGATTGCTTGAAAATAAAGGGCAGTATAGAGGGGAAGAGGAGCGCCTAAGAGACCAAGATCTTTACTGATTGCTTGATTTGTGTGTCTGAGGGAACAACTGTGTGGTGGCATAGTCGTTATACCATTTGTATTGCCATTCCCTTCAATGGGGAAAGAATCAAGTTTGTTTGATTTCAGGAGTCTCCCTTGCTTCGTATTACAACTGACAACAATCCCTTGTTTGGTTGTTAGAAAACACTGAATCACTGTCCTACTGAAAGCAAAGGAGATTTTCAAGTCTGAATATCTATGTTAGAGATTTTCAAGTCTGAATATCTATGTTATTGCCAAAAAGTATGGTCTAATATTCCTTAAGTAGCTATATGCTTTTCAGTGTTTTTGTAGGCTGCCACTGCCAAATGGCTGATCTGACTTTGGTGAAATCCAAATCCTCTTCTTCAATATAGAATTATAAAAATGGAGCCATAACCTAGGAAGCCATAGAGTTATGTGAGAGTCTGTAAGAGGGAAGCAGTACTGAGTTTGGCCCTACACTGGGGCTCATGAGCTTGATTCTTTCAGAGCCATCTCTTCTTCATATCAGACCAAACAAGCTAGCTCGAACTTGAACATGGACTTCCAAGTACAGCAAGCAGTGCAACACTATTAAGCTACTCCAGTGGATATTTAACTACATGAAAATTGGATTTTATCAGGGTATTATCCTCTTAAGTTATGCATGGCAAAGCTGGTGTTTTGTGTGTTATTGGTAGGTAACAAAATAAACAAAACCTAACAAAATAAAAAAAAAGTTTAGCCTAATAGAACTACTACTGCAAAACCTGCGGTAGTACTGCAGACTACTGATATTATATCTGAATTTTAAACATGAACTGTAGTGCTTAGCTGAATATATCATTTTCTCTTAAACAGAATGAGAGCAAACCTGTACAGATGATGTATCAGAAAGGCAAGTTTAAAATAGGTTACATTGAGGAGATTGGTGCTCAGATCCTTGAACTCCCTTATGTTCTGAAGTCAATGAGTATGTTTATCCTGCTGCCAGAGGACATGGCTGATGGATCTACCAACGGACTCGAACAGGTAAGATGGTATATCATGGACTACTGTTGAACCAGCAAGAAAGTTAGTTAGACAACCGATCAATTAAAGCTGAATATAGATCTTAGCTTTTCAAAGTTCTCTATTTTAAGATTTTTTTTATTTTGTCTTCTAGATTGAAAGGTCAATGACGCATGAGAAGTTTGTGCTGTGGACCTCTTCCGAATACATGTCTGAGGGAACAGTAGAGGTGTATCTCCCACGATTCAAGCTTGAAGGCAGTCTTGACCTCAACTTGTTCTTGCAGGCGATGGGGATGACTGATGTCTTCCTTGAATCAAAAGCTGATCTCTCTGCAATGTCATTTTCAAAAACTCTGTTTCTGTCAAAGGTTGTCCACAAGACCTATGTGGAAGTCAATGAGGAAGGCACCACAGCAGCAGGTGCTACAGGAGCTGTCATTGTAAGGAGATCTCTTCCCCTCACTGAGGTGTTCCTGGCTGACCACCCTTTCTTGTTCTTTATTAGACACAATCCCACCAATATTATTCTTTTCTTTGGCAAGCTCTGCTTACCTTAAAATCAGGGCTGATTTCTAGCATGTAGGAAACACTTGAATAAAATCAAGACTAGTATTTTTCCCCAAT
Organism: Nothoprocta pentlandii; assembly: GCA_013398315.1. Classification (NCBI taxonomy): domain Eukaryota; kingdom Metazoa; phylum Chordata; class Aves; order Tinamiformes; family Tinamidae; genus Nothoprocta; species Nothoprocta pentlandii. Next base: position 97,731 of record VZSG01000946.1, read on the forward strand.
GCATTATTATTTCTTTGACTGCCAATTTGTATTTTAGAGTAATTCTGCAGATAGTTTAGCTTAGAATCATGAGTTGGTAGCTCCTTCAGTGGAAGTTTTAGATCTATATTAAGAGTAAATTTTGCCTGAATCTCACTGGATTTGAAGAACATTCTGTTTCCTCAAGTCCCACCTATGCTCTTGTATCTCTCATAGTTCTCCAGGAAGTGTAGAAAAGAACCTGGCTGGCCTTGTAAAGGTGAGGTTGGTACCCTGCTATCCAAGGAGCATTGTATGGACAGGTTTTCAGTAACTACTAGTAGAAATAGAGTAGCTCTATTCCTTTTTTTTTTTTTTTATTTTTTTATTTTTATTTTTTTTATTATTCCTAACTATCTGCATCCTGCTAAACAGAAAGATGCTTTAAAGACACTTTTTTTTTTTATTATTCCTAACTATCTGCATCCTGCTAAACAGAAAGATGCTTTAAAGACACTTTTTGCTTATCTGCAATCTGTAGCTGTAGGAAATCTTTTGCACAGCAGAGAACTACCTTTTCCTCAACAACAGGGGCAGTCTAGAGGGAAGTACTCATTTACAGCAAATATACATATGAAGTGAAAACTGTACCACTATCTCTCCAGGGATGTCCATTGGATCTGCACTTTTGTTATTTTGTGCTATATAAAAGCTTTATTCTAGAAGCAGTATTATTTATTTATTTATGTCTAAACGTATGTAAATATCATCTTACAGAGTGCAAATATGTTGAAAGATTAGGTGAGTATTAATAGCATTTTTTTTCTGTATGATAATAGACTAGAAGTAAGAATGTTCTCTAAGGAAAAGGCCGTATTGTACCGGATGCCTTAGATATACAATATGATAACTGCTGCAGAGAAGTAGCCAAACGGGGAGAAAGAATTTTCATTACTTCTATCTCTTGGAGGGATCAAGAAGAGAGAAGGTAATATACAGGAAGACATGTAGGAAGCTTATGGTAATGCAGAAGATTAAACTGTATTCTAATCTCACAAATTAGAAGTTGATCCTGGGATCTAAATTCAAGCATCAGAGACAGGAGACTGAAAGTCTAGAAAGGAGACTGCAAGAACAGAAGAAAATCAGTAAACAAGAACTTATTCAAAAGTTCAAGTTCTGATGAGCAAGTAAGGACTTAACAACTGAAATTGCCAAACTGCATGAACTCTGCCCACATGGCAGAAAAGCAGTGGAGAAACTTTGGGTACTGTCTCCAACAATGAGATAGGGAAGTGGGAAGTCTTGTAAGGCAGGGTGGTCTCACTTCAGAGAAATTTGCAAACAATACTCAACTAACTAAAGAACTGATATACTTGCACAACACTTGAGAAAGGACCAAAACTCTTCTTTCTTGATGATGCAATGAACATATAATCTTATGGAACTCATCTAAAGAGTCTAGAAGGAGCACCTGGTAAGTATGACCATAGCACAGTTACGTACTTTTTCTCTAAGGATATAAAGGACAGAATTTAGCATTGACAAGTTGAGCAGGAATCGGGAACAACACCTGAATGACACCTTTGGCTGGACTATTTATTATCCCTCCCTTCTTTTTAATCTAGGACACTGGACTAAGATAACTCCTTATGAGGTTAAAAGTCCCCTGTATCCTCAGGATGAAGAAATGCTATAGCATTTTACTGGGACAAGAGGGTACTCGATTTATTTGCTCTAATTGCTAGTGGCTGTTTACTAGTTGATAAGCCCATCTGTATGACTATTGCACTATTTAATGGTGGATGTTGTTATCACAAAGCTCTTGAGCTGGTGAATAAAATCAACAAATTAAATCCCAGTCATTATTGCTCCTCTAAATTATTTCACTGTCTTCTTTAATGAGCTAGCACCACAAAGTCCAAACAACACCACATCCTTGCATTCTGCAATAAGATTTCTCCCTGCGCTCCTAAGTTTCACCAAGTTCACCACTATTTGTATAATGCGTGAGGGAAAGAGTGTATTCTTTTTTCACTGATGATGTCACCAGAGGCAGTGATTTTTCTGAGAGATTTATCTATTTATTATTATTTTTATTGATTTTTGTTTCACTTAGAATTTTCCCTGAAAGAAACTGGCAGCATTTTGAAAAGATGATTACTACTTCACTTGATGACTGGAGAAGACTCACTGTTTTGTAGTTCAGGACAATAAACTGTGTTGCAGATATTGAACCACTGATTGCTTCACTTACAGGATGGGATTCTGCTCTCACAAACACATATAGAAAGGCATTGATTGCAACACTAATTATTCTATTTAGCAAAAATGCCTTGGTTTATGGAGATGCTAACAAATGGTCATATGTGCGATATTAGATTCCACTAAGTTTTTTGGAACCATTCAGGATACAAGTATTTGGCATTCATAAGTGGCTGTGGCTCATAGACCAAAAATGAAAAGGCTGTCAAATTCCACCCAGTGTCACATGAAAGCAATAACTTTATCAATCGTAAAGATAGCTAAACTTGGAAACCTGGAAATGGGGAGAGAAGTTAGAACTGTATTTTCAGTGCAGGTCAGTAATTATTTGTTACAACAAGAACAGACAAGGAATTTCAATCACATACTGATTTAAGGATATATTACATGGATTACATGTTAGGACATGGACAACATACCATTTGGAGAGCTACATCATTTTGTGGCCTCAATAAGAGCCTTCTTTCACTAAAACAAATTCCTATTTCACATCTCCCATGGAGTTACATTAGTTTACATAAGATGAAAACTTGATCTCTGGTTCCAAAATTATACAATTGTCCATTCCTCACAGGACTGGGCAGCTTGAAAAGGCTGTTTTCAAAGTTTATTCTCGTGTCAGCAATTTTGTTGTAAAGAATATCATCTCAGCTTTGACTAACACACATCCATTTGGAGCAAAATACATCTGATTTTGCTAGCTGTAAGAATTGACAAGAGTATCCCCACACTAATTATTATTCAAGTAATATGTTAAGCATCAGGAAAGTGCATAGTTTGGTAGCTATGGAAATCACACTTTGAAGATGACCAGGGGAATGAAGAAAAGCAATTAGCTCCAGGATCCAAGTTTGAGAAAATTATATAATGTTCTATAGGGCTGGGCAACCCTGAATGATAATTCAAGTTTCTCAATCCGTAATTTGTTGAAGTAGCCAACCATACCCACACTGAGAAGAGTAATGTGATTAGTAACAAGTCCTTACTAATGAGTATATCTGCAATAATTAGATTTTACAATAGGGTGAGCCACTCCCAAATGCCACACCCTATGCCAGCAATATATTACCTAATGAACATCTGCATGACTTGGCCAGCAGTATATCTCAAAGTTTAAAGGTGACTGGGTGTAACTGCTCTAATTTGCAGACAGAATAATTTAGGGAAGGGATGAGTTAAAAGTCTGAGTATAACAAAATACTGAAACATGACAGAGGTATGGAAACACCTTGTCTAGAAGCTTCTAAAAACAGGTCAAACAAACATCCATTAACTACAATTTGGCTGATTTAAGACTGATTTAGGCTGGTCCTGCCTTAGGGCTGCAGGTGCCCTAGACAGTCTCAAGGCTCCCTCAAGCCACATATTTCTGTGATTTCCAAGAGTAAGCAATAGCTACATGGAGTTGCAAAAGAACAGCAAAGATTTGCTCACTCTATCTTTTCAGTGTTATTATAAAATTTGTTGGTGGGAATACTTTACCATCCATGTTACTTTTGGAATCTACATTCACGATATGGGCAACTGATTTTGTTATCAGGTCCTTCTGTTATGAAGCCATTTCCCATGCACTGAACTTTCTGTGACTGGGTAGCAAGACATGGAATGAGGAGACCACACACGCTATAGAATGCATCTGATGTCTGAATGCAAATTTTTCCGTAAGTCTCTCCTACTGCTTCAGATCCAAAATGTCTCCAAGTGGTTCTCTGTCCTTTACAATTCAAACCCACGAACAATGTGAAAACGAGCATAAATCTAGATCAAGTATGTTGCATTCTCCAGCATGTAGTATTTCATTTTAATTATCACTGTGTAAATTCCTATGGCATTTTCCAACATCCTTGGTAAAATATAAAAACATTTGAGGATTCTAAGGAGGAATGTTTAAGTGATAAGAAATTGCAAGTGAATAAACATGTATATTTTTCATTTCTGTCATTTGAAGCACCCCCAATATACACTCAGAATTAAGATACTTGTTTCACTTGAGATTATTGCTCTGCATTTTCAGCATTTTCAGGGTTACAGAATCACTAATTTGAAGGATTATCATGGCTTCATCAAGCAAATTAATCAGAGTTGATGAGCTAGGGAAGAACTGAAATATCCACTACTAACTCATTTGGAAGGCCAAAATCCTGTCACTGCTCTATAGACAGGGAGTTGTTGAGTACTGTGGTCCATGTAAAACAAACCTCCACTAAATGGAGTAAATGGATGGAAATTTATTCTTAAGGGTAACTCTAAAAAGCAGTGGGTAAGGGGAAGGGGAGTACCTAAAGACATAGCAAACAACAATAAACAAACATATTTTTATAATCTAGTAAAGATAAAGGCTGAGAATTTTCAGAAACTTCTTGCAGTACTGAAAGTATTCATTCTTTTAGCATGCTAGGTAGCTTGACCTCATCACCTCAACAAGTTTTTATACTAGAGAAAGAAATTTGAGAGAAATTATGGCTCCAGGGCACAAAACTGTGCCCCGCAAAACATAATTCATTATTCTCCAGGATCATCCTTTTTCATTCATTATATTCATTTTGATTCAAAATTGCCAGCATTCCCAAAAAAGAAATACATGATGTATTGCTCAAAAAACATTTCCTTTCTTCTCTTCGAGAAGCAGACTAATGTAACTTGTTGCTGACATAGGCTGCTCCTATTTGCGTATCTTCTGTTCATACACTCTGCACATTTTTTTTTCCTTCTTATAACTAGGCTGTTATGCTGTCTATGCGGCTTATGCATTACTGAAGCAGCATGAGGTAGGGGCCAGATTTACTTTGAATCACTAAAAAAAATAATGAGGAGGAGTGAAGCCAACCATAGCTGATATAGCAGTGTCCTTTGGAAAAATGGCCAGGTTTCCTGTAAACGTATCTGTAGAAGACCAGGCTTTTAAGGAAGATTATGTGGATAGGGACAGTTTCTCTCCTTGTTGTGCTCTGGGGGAACGTCATGGAGTTCAATTAAAGAGCAGAGTCCTGCACCTAGAGAGCAGCAACACCGTGCAGCTAGGGACTGACCTACTGGAGAGCAGTTCTGCAGCCTCTGACTCCTGGTGGACAAGTCAAACCATGAGCCAGCAATGTGCCTTTGTGGTCAAGAAGGCCAGTGGCTTCTAGGATACAGTAGGAAAAGCATTGCCAGAAGGTTGAGGAATGTGATTTCTTCCTCTCTACCCAGTCCTGGTGGGGCCAGATCTGGAGTGCAGTGTCCAGTGTTGGGCTTCCCAATACAAGAGAGATATGTTGCTGTTGGAGAGAGCCCATCAGAGGGCTACAAAGATGATTAGTGATCTGGAGCATCTCTCCTATGAGGAAAGGCTGAGAAAGTTGGGCCTGTTCAGCCTGGAGAAGACTGAAAGATTGAAATTTGTACATGTTGACATCTTATCAATGTGTACAAATACCTCAGGAGAATGTGACAAGAGGATGGGGTCAGTCTCTTTGCAGTGGTGACCAGTGATAGGACAAGAGGCAATGGCCACAAACTGAAGCACAAAAAGTTCCATCTGAATATGAGGAAAAATCTGACTGTGAGGGTGATTAACCACTGGCACATGCTGTCCAGAGAGGTTGTGGAGTCTCCTCCTTCGGAGATATTCAAAACCTGCCTGAACGTGATCCTGTACAAAGTGCTCTAGGTGACCAGCTGGAGCAAGGGGGATCTAGTCCAAGACTAGATGATCTGTGATGTCCATTTCAACCTCAACTATTCTGGGATAATATGACCAATACACCTAACAAGCAAATACACTGCTGAGAAGTAAAATTAAGGAAGAGAAATGTATATTTGAATGACCATTCATAGAAAGATAACAACAATATGCACTACATCTATACATTTTATAAATTTCATTATCTGTGACCATCTCATTAATAGAGTTTACATACTGTACTTTTGACTCCCCTTAGCCTCTATGGTGATTTCAACTCTCTTCTGTTTTTCTTATATTTTAGTCTCCTTTACACTTTTCCAAATTCACTTTTATCATGTATCTTTAGCTTAAGGGCTATATTTTTTAAAAATGTTTGCAGTTGTTTGACAAGAAGTGCAAAGGAAGGGATTTTGATCTTGAAAAAAAGCAAAAGAAAGCATTTTCAAGAACAACTTTTTATTTCCATCATATGAAGAACTGCTTAGTTCTTCAGCTTCTCCAGCTGCTTCAGAATGTGCATTTACTATGAAAAACTAATTATGCCCAACACAACAGATGCCACTAATGAATAAAAAGTGCTTGGCATCCTGTTGGCATTCCTTGCCATTCCTTGCCATAAGGCAGATAGAATGGCCATAGCATGCACGTGTCCAAAGTATAAGCTGCCACTTTGCATCCCAAGTACTACACAATAGTTGTAAAACAGGTATAGGAAATGAAATTATAACAGAGAAATCTTGATGGAAAGAGCTGTTTTGAGTTGGTTTGTTTTTGATTTGTTTTTGTTTTTTATTTTCTGCTGCTTAACATCTCCTTAATTTTTCCAGTATTGAGGAGGAATAGCAACCTCAGTAATTTGGTTTGGCAAAAACCCTAAGATGGAATACCTGGCAGAGGAACGGGCAACAGAGTCCTTGTTGAGCTCTCTCCTGGTACAAACAAGGATATAGAACACAGCTTATCCTGTTTGCCTTGCTTTGCAGCACTGCAGTCTTAGATTCTGAATTTCAGGACAAGTATGTGATTTCCTTAGACTCAATGCCCTATCAAAAAATTACAAAGGAGCACTTGCATGCTGGTGTTCTAGTGATTCTTCTGCTGCACAGGTGTAGAATATGGAGTGTATAAAGAAGGCAAATATATAATTTGGGAAAACAAAGCAAAAGCCCCTACACACATTGCTCTAGGTGAGAGATGTTTGTTTTGAAAGTCTTGAATATTAGTCAAAGAACTGAACACATCTTCGAAGGGCCGGTTGAGTTCTTCAGGCATTTGCGCTACAGATGCCCACGTGGAAAAAAGACATTGAACCAGAGGGTATGAGAAGATAGCATGAATGACCGGGAAAGCTTCTTAAGGAAGTCCCCAAAGCAAGTCTCAGCACACCCTCAGCAGTAAGTGTGAATCTAATATGTATATTCAAAAATGGGAGAGTGACAGAAAACACAGTAAAGCTCTTTCCATAAAAATGCTGTGTCCTTCCACAGAAAACCTTCAATAGGATAAAGAAGCCAGTACCTACAGCAGCCCAGCTTGCTGAAAAAGGAACGCTGGACAAGCTGTGAGGAAAAATACTTACTGTCATTAGACATTCACACCCTCATGACTGCTGTAACACACTCAGGTGGAAAGCCCATTCTGAGATGGCAAGCTGCAAGCAGTCATCAGGCTCTGCACATTTACTCATGTGTTTCAGCAGAAGAAAATACTTTGCAAAGGATAAGGCAGCCCATTTCCCCTTCACTGGTGAGTGTAATCACTTCTGTATGTTTTGTGACTTCATATGTACAAATTGTACATACAAATTGTACAATATGTACTTTGAATTTCTGTTATTCATTCCTGTGGCCTTTACAGATGGCAGATTTGTTTCTTTGTTGCTCATCAAGTCTATTATTCGGTAGAGAGTAATAGCTTTTAAAATTTGAATTATATTTGATATTGTGCATTATGATTGTCTAACCAACCATGAATGCTGCATCAGTCAGATCGTGTAGTTTATTCACCTGCCATAATAAAAAGTTAGATATAGAAAATATATGAGAATGGTCTGTGTATATATTACAAGCTTTGTTACTGTGACCTGTGGAGAAGGCAAAATAGAAGTTTGCTTTTGATCATTCAATTCTTTAGATTCTATTGGCTGGTTAAAATCAAATAGAGAGAAAACTCTAGGGTATAACAACAAAGCAGCAAATACTCTCTTGACTCTTCCTCAGATATCTTCCTCAGTCATCCTCCACTCTCTATTCTCCATTGTCCAATGTCCAGAGCAACATTAATGCTCTGGATGTTTTCTTTAAAATTAAGTTTTAGTAAAATATGTTTACCCCTCAAACTTCCTCCCTCGCCCTGTATTTGTGGAAACTCTGAATTATACCTAATGAAGTAGGTAATGGCTTTGTATTATGTAAGTAAAAATACAGGCATTCTGTGATAGGTATTCAACAAGACTTTAGTCCTCAGATTCCAGACTCCAGGAACTCAGTTCTGCATTCGAGAAGAACAAAATAAATTTCAGTACCATTTTTTATCAGGATTAAGTGGAAAGTTTTGAGTTTGTTTTTGTATGAAACAAAATCTTTTTTTTTTTTTTTTGAGTAGAACTGCCATCTTGCAAGATAGTTCTGCTTGGATCTGCACAATTTTTCAACATCAAATTGTTGTTTTGTGTAAGGTACTTCCCATTACAGTATAAATGCCGTAGTGAGGTCTTGCATTCATATTAGATGTTCAGCAAGTACCTCAATGCCCAGTTTTCCCTCCATCCTTGGTAGGACTACTGTGTTAAATTACTTTCTGTGTGCTTCTCATACGTAGTGCCTCACAGGTAAGAATAGGAGAGAATAAAATATTAGTGATCTGATGTGCTTTCTTGTATCTCCTTTATAAGGAGAGATTACCTTTCCTCAGCTATAGCTGTGGATATCTACTAATGATGGGCTGTGATTGCAACTGTTTGTTCACCCTTGGATCACCGAACTATGACTCAATCTTATTTCCCATCACATCTTAAGATTTATAGAGTCCATGAAAATCAACTGACATGATGCTACAGCAAGGCTTATAATAAACATGTTATTTAAAAGCATCATTTGTTTTTAAATCATTTGTAATGAAACCTTTTTTTCCTCTCACACTCTTTTGCATCCATTATTCTTTAGGTTCTAGTTACCTGTAAAGCTGCATCTCATGAATGAGTTCAACAGAACAGCTCTGCACCATACTTATACTCCCATTGTCTTGATATAATTTTGTAAGATAAAGTAAAACTTTGAATATTTCAACTTTTCAATGTTCAATGTTTTGTTATCTCAATAAATCAGGATCTAGTAGCTGAAAAAAAAGTACCAGTCTAATGCTCATCTACTCAGTGGTTCAAAGGATGATAAATTAAAAGACAAAGGGTTGATGATTCCCTGGAGGTTAGCGGTGGGAGTGTCCCAAATGGTACAATATATATCAACAGGAGCTGAGAAAACCCATTTAGGATCAACTAGCAAGCTGGTCTATTACCTGCCTCTTTGAAGTTTGTGGGGTAAGTGTTCCTCCAAGGAAAATACAATTTCTAATTATTTATTTTATTCTTTAATATGGAAAAAAAGTTACTATTTTAAGAACTTTCTGGTAAGTATAAGAAAGGTATGTACAAACATCAGCATATATAATAATATTAACTAATTTTATCAATATATTTTATACTGTTTGACTGTTATATGTTTTTGGATGTGCAAGAGCTGAGTATTCATATGCTATTGCTTTGAGTTTCTTACCTCTTCTTGAAAATTTGATGTCACATTAAGATAGTTTTTTTTTATAATTTTAACAGTTCTTTCAGAAATAAAAAATGATGCTGTCTCTCTGTGCTAAATTTCTGAAGAATATAGGAGAGCAACAATCTTGCAGTTTACTGTAAATGACTGCTCACAGTCATTAATGCCAGACACTTCTCAGGTCACATTAGGAAATACATCTGTTCTAAACCCTTGCTATGCTATTTTTCTGACTTTAACTGTTATTTTAGAGATAAAAGAACAGCATGACATTTCTTTGGGCTTATATTCAAGAAAATGAATGACTGCAGGATTCAGCAAATACCAAGGTGCCACATTCACTTGCACATGCTGGACATTTAGGACAGTAAACAGAAACCCTCAAGCTAGTAAGCAAAGAGCACCACAAAATACTCAATAAATCTTCATTTCAGCATCTAAGAAACTACCTAGATTTACAGATAAATTTATTATCATTATTCCTCCAAATTACAGGAAAGTAACTTTCACGTTCCTATTTACTTTTACTGAAAAACAGCACTAAGAGTATATGAAATTGGCTACACTTTAATGAAGGATCCAGAGCTTGGTCCATAGAAGCTAAAAGAGAAATGAAATATAAAGTTTACCTAGTCTTAAACATCTTCTGAATATCACAGGAAATCTTATCCATTCATTGCTATTTTTTATTACAGTGAAGCATGGATTAAATTATCTATTTCCTAAAAGGCAAATCAAGATTGTATTTTCATAATGAACTGGTATCTTGATGAAGGAAAACACATTTGGATAGAAATGGGTCAGAGTTTTTAATACTTATGATCACAGAATTTGTAGTCTTGGCATCTTTGCTTCAGTATCACAGAAATAGCATTGAAATATGAGTTTCTGGTCTGTTAAGGTTATTTCATACAGTAAATGATACATATTACCACTACATAGTCATATTTCTGTTTACTCTAGCCAATACAGATTTTAAAATGGGCTCCATCAGTGCAGCAAATGCAGAATTTTGTTTTGATATGTTCAAAGAATTGAAAATCCACCATGCCAAGCAGAACATTTTCTTTGCCCCCCTGAGCCTGATGTCAGCCCTGTCCATGGTCTACATGGGAGCAAGAGGTAACACTGAATCTCAGATGGAGAAGGTAAGCTACATAAAAGGATACAAGCTCTTGTTGTTGTTGTGTTTTTGATCCTGTTCACCTCAGCAACCAACTGACCTTTTCAAGACTTTCTCAAGTTGAGAGTCTCATTTGTGAATGAATTCAAAAATGCCTAGAGGAAGAATGAAATTCAGCCTTGAGATTTGCATCTGGAACATGCAGTATGCCATTGCGTTTCAACATGAAGGACAAGAATAGTCTTTAGTTTGCATTAGTGAAAAGAATTCTTAAAGAACATGTTTATGGCAGGTCTCACACTGCAGTTTGCATTCTCTCCCAGACTTGACCCCTTCCTGGTTTAATAGACAACTTGTAATGTAAAGTGAAACATTCAGAAAACAAGAAAACATTCTATTATAAACAGAATACAGTGTGGGTGTAAAGTATACTAATTATTAGCGGAGGAACCTGGAAAACAGGAATCTAAGCAGAGCATCATATTCTTAAATTTTTGGTAGTGCATGAGGTAGACCTGATTTGAAGCTTGCATGCACCTGGTAAGGCTGTGACAATATTTTCAATTCAAATATCATTAATTGTCACTTATTTTCACATTCTATTGCTGCTTTCAATGGTAGGTTCTTCATTTTGATGAAATTGCAGGACTTGGAGGAACTATTCCCAGCAAAGTACAGAAATCTAAGGTACATTTATTTTTCTTTCTTTTTTTTTTTTCATTTCTTTTGAAATAAAGATTGTTTTGACTGTACCTTAAGTCACAGAGTACCCCAGTTTTGCTAATGTTCTTAGTTAAAGGAATGTAAGAGGAAAGTTCAAAAACAGAGAAAGGAATATTATTACCACCAGAGCAAGTGGTAAGACAGGGACAGATGCTTTAGGCACATGGACACCTCCCCAAGTGAAAATGCACTTGCATATCTCCCAGTGATGCTGGGGGACAGCAAGTGAATGGGATGTTGGAGCAAGGGTTGGATTGCAGCTGAGATTCCAAACTGGGGCAGGAAGATGCTGTGAAGAAAAGTCCCCAGAAAACTGAGACTGGACAGTAATTGCACTCATCAAAAAGCCACAGGAACTTTCCCAAGATCCACTTCCCACTGCTCCTGAAAGAGTCCCAATTGGGGTCCCCTATTGTGGGGGTTGGGGGAGGGTCAGGGGGAATCTCCATAAAGGGTCCCAATATCCTGGCACCACATGCGTGCTGTACACTGCAGTCATCTACCCTCTCTGTGAGGACAGACCAAATCACTCATCCTGGCACATTCCTACCTTCTTGGGATCCTCATGTGCAAAGTGGGACTCGCACAAAAAATATTGACTTTTATTCTTAAAAAAACCCAAAAACATAAACAAATGGTAACATCAGCTAGAGGTTGCAATGGCTGGTAGTCATGTAGAAAAGAGCAGCTCAAAACAACTTTCATCAAAAAAATAGAAAGATTAGAAGTGTAACTTTTCCTTAGGTACTCTTAGCCTGCATCACCTACGATACTTTTCTTGGGACCTTAAACAATTGATCCGGTCTCCATCATTTTATGAAAAGATTCTTGACTCTCCTAATCTCCAAGCATTATTTTCATATCTGCAACATTCAAATATTCAAGAAAATGCAAACAGAAGCAAAATACTAGAGACTCTATCTAGAAGCATTCATCAGTTGCAGTTATTTAGACTTGATTTTTTTCTTTAGTCAAAACTTTGATTCTATGCCCTATACCTTTTGTTCCATCACTGAGGCTTTCTGTTTGCTATCACCTAGAGTGTCACCACATGAAATGAGTTGTATATACATATTAGTCACTTAAATGGATCATCTGTCCATGCAGCTTTTATACTACATCCTATTTTGTAAATATCTAAGCACTGTTCTTGTCCTGTTTTCCTGCTTCTACCTTATAAGTAAATCTCTTCCTAGTAAATTAAACTAACATGGTGTACCTTCTTTTCTTCTCATCAACAACTCAGTGTGGCAAATCTGTGAACATCCAAATACTTTTTAAAGAACTTCTCTCTGATATCACTGCCCCAGAAGCCAATTATTCACTCCACATTGCCAACAGACTCTATGCTGAAAAGACATGTCCAATCCTACCGGTGAGTCACCACATGATTTCTTGCTAATCTCAGTGTAAACCAATAATTCATGAGCACTGCCTAAGCAAGGGAATGCATTAACCAAATACTCCTCACTGGGGTAGAATTCCATGGCTTTTTGGCACAGCCCAGAAAATAAACTGAATGGAAATCAATGCCAGGACAAATGATGGGCCTATTTAAGAAATGAGTAGGTTAATAGATGAAATTATTTGGGAATATAGTATTTCACCTACCTCACAAAAGCCTTTTCATCATTATATGTATATATATATATGCACATATATGTGTACATATGTGTGTGTGTGGGCGTGTATATACATATATTCTTTTTATAGTCAATAATATTACTTCATCTCATTTCTCAAGTTTAAAACTCTCTTTCAATAACGGCTTTTGAAAGACTCAAAATCTTCACTTGACATTTTCACATCAAAATATACAATTATTCTAAATCAAAGTGACTTATCTTGAAGTTTAATACAGAAAAATATTTCAAATGAAAGAGTATGTGTAATGATAAGAAAACTCTTTGATGAATCTGGAATGTTTTTTGGATTGTACTTCATTCAAGAAAATATTTCAGTATCTTGAACATACACTTTTAGCAGGTCAAGTAGCAAAAATGTCACATGTGAAAATGTCAGGAGTAAGAATAACTTTTGTTGCTCCAACTTTACCAGCTTGCTCTGGTAAGTGAGCAACAGAGAACAAAGTGAATGCCACATTACTATACAAATGAAGAATTATTTTATAAGCATTTATTTCATTTTAATAATGTTTTTAAAGACTTACTGATTTGATGGCTGCAATTGCTGTCTTTACAGATATACCTAAAATGTGTCAAGAAACTGTACAGAACTGGTCTGGAAATGATCAACTTCAAAAAATCATCAGATCAAGTCAGACAACTTATTAATTCCTGGGTAGAAAATAAAACAAATGGTAAGGCTAGACAAGACTTTGTTAGTGTTGTTACTGTACTGAGCAACTTGAAGACAAACTAAAAATTGGAGAAGAAAATTATTCCTCTCATCTCCTTTACAGGATATTTCCTATGCAAATGAATGATTTTTTTTGTACCTGTACGGCAGTGACGCTAAGTTTAGGAATCTTTCTGGCAAAGGTAGAAGTGACAGGATATGCACAATATGCACAGCACACTTTTTTTGTGACTAGAGATCTTAACTCACACAGAGTTAGTCCTAGTTCTAAAACAGTGAAATCACTTTACATATGTATGCTGGATGTGAAAGAAAACACTTCCAGGACAGGAGGTACTGCACACCTGTGGCTGACATGGGGAAAAGAACGATTCAGGAGCCTGTGATAATTTATTATCACTTAAATGTGAGGAAAAACAAGAGTAAAGTGTGAAAAAGTAGGGTAGCTGGAGACAGAAGATCCATATCCCTGTTTCAATTTCCTATTCCTTCTTATTTATATGTCTTTTTTTTTTTTTTTCCCTGATGAAAAATGAAAACAAAGCTCCACAGGACAAAAGCAATTCCCCCCGCCAAAACACTCCCTGTGCCCCTCGTTGCAGGCATTTGCACAGGCCAAAGGAGATATAACTTACAATATGCTATGTTCTGGTTCTTCTTTCTTAAAGGGCAGATCCGAGACTTCCTTGAACCAAGCTCCGTTGACCTCGATACCGCCCTGTTTCTTGTAAGTGCTGTTAACTTCAAAGGGACGTGGAAGAAGGCGTTCAGGGAAGACCACACCGAAGAAGCGCTCTTCAGTGTGACAGAGGTACGGGCACACGGGCACAGCTTGTGGGTAGGAGGCCAGGCTGTTAACGATCACAGCCAGCAGGCCCAGGTGTTGCACACCTGTGTCACTGTGGTCATGACCCTGGACCCCAAGCTGTTACTACCTGATTCTAAACCCAAGGAGTGGCTGTATAACAGCTGTGTCTATCCAGGCTTCCTGACCACAGCAGCAAGCAAGAAAGGAAGATGGAGACGCATCACTTCTTCACATGCACCTTGCTTGACAGTCAAGCCTGGACACTTTCAAAGCGCTTCTGCATTGCCTGGCTAAAGAAATATTTCTCCCCAGTCACAACTTCTCACATTTCTGTTTTTTTATAGCAAGAAAGCAAGCCTGTGCAAATGATGTGTCTGAATGGTACATTCAAAATGGCAGTGGTGGCTACTGAGAAAATCAAAGTCCTGGAGCTTCCTTATGCTAGTGAAGAGCTGAGCATGGTGGTGCTGCTGCCTGAGGATGCCTCCAGATTGGAGCAGGTAAGGGCCTTGCAGGGTGAGCAGTGGAGTTATCAGTTCAGTGAGTCTTGGCTGCTGTGGGACCTTTCACTGGCCACCCCTAGGCAGCTTCCCTAGAGGATGATGGCAGTGCTGGCTGGGTGGGAAGCACAGCAGCCTCCATAAATGTGAGCAGGCTCAGATAGAGACTGGATTCTCAGAGGAGTCTCTTGCCTCACCCTATTAAAGTAAGTCTCACTGTTGCTGTAGCCATGCAGAAGACCACACAGGTGTATTTGCAAGAAGCACTGGTAGTTTTTCCACAAAACCCTAATAAAATGCTATATATACACTTTCAGAATATTTTTGTGATTACATTAATGGATAAAATGCCAAGTAATGCAAAGTTAGTTAACACATGTCTTTAATAAAAGATTCTCCATTTTCAAATGACGAAACTCAACAAGATAAAGTCACTGATCTGCAACACTATTGATTAAGGTCATCTAAGATTAAGAGATAACATGAAATATACATGAAATGCCTGGAAGATACTTTTAAGTTCCATGTCAGGCAAAGAGCAAGAACTTAGAGGCTAATGGGATGAATGTCAACAGCAGAAGTAATGCTTGCAAGAATCCATGAATAGGCAAGCACTGAAAATGAAAACAGTAAAGAAAGCAAAAGAAAATAGCAAAACTGTTTTAAGTCAGATTGAATGCAATGGATTAGGTGCAGGAATTCTGAAAAATAAACAAAATCAGAATTCTAATATCAATGATTATAAGTTATGATGATATCAATTTATATTACTCTATTCAAGAAAAAGTAAAAAATGGGGCCTTCTACTTTATGTAAGTGACTGAAGTGCAGTGAGTGACTGAAACTATTTTTACAAGAGTTACTAAAGACAGAAGTGTTCACATGTGGTTGGTATTAAACTGTACATAAATTCTCATTGCATTGTTTGTAATCTCTTTAATCACCTGACTAATTTGCAAGCCAGACAAACTGCTGTGCTGTGTTACATGAGACACTAGTTCAGCTTGATACTGGGGATTATTTCGCATTTTTGCTCTTCCTCTTCCCTTTTCCCTTCCTTTTCTCCTTCCCTTTCCCCTTCTATTTCTTTCTTTGAGTAGCTTGCTAAAAATGGACAGTGGGAGGGATTTCATACTCCTTCCTCTCTCTGCAGCTGGAGAGCACAATCAGCTTTGAAAAACTAACTGAATGGACCAGTCCTGACCTGATGGAAAACAAGAGAGTGAAAGTGTACTTCCCTCGCATGAAGATTGAAGAAAAATATAATCTCACATCTGTCTTAATGTCTTTGGGCATGACCGACATGTTTGGCCCTTTGGCCAATCTGTCTGGCATCTCAGAAGCAGAGAATCTGAAGATATCCAAGGTTTTCCATGGGGCATCTATGGAAGTCAGTGAGGCAGGTGTCGAGGTGGCAAGTTCAACTGAGGATATGGAAGACATCAAACAGTCTCCTGTGTATGAGGAATTTAGGGTCAACCATTCATTTCTCTTCTTGATCAAACACAACCCAACGAACAGCATCATCTTCTTTGGCAGATATTTTTCCCCTTAAAAGGAAAAAACAGATGAAAATAATGCCTTTCTCCCCACAGAACCAGACCCTCTTCCTCTACTATGATAGCATAACCTTATCTCTTCCATCTGTTCTCCATGTTGAAAGCCTGATCTAAATAAATGCCTGTTTGAGAAGCCTGCATAGCAAAGTCACATTCAATTCCGTGTTAGAATGAATGAAGTATGTAGGAATGATATTTCCTAAGTTTTTATGAACATTTTTCAACTGCTTATTTTAAAATACAATCCTGAAAAAATTCTGCATCTTGAGTTTGGTTTCTTTTTCTTTTTTTTTTTTTTTTTTT
>VZSG01000946.1:115170-156054 GCA_013398315.1 Nothoprocta pentlandii
CATATCATCAAGGTATTCATGAGATAGACCCACTTGCTTTTCAGTAGCTAAAATAAGTACAAAACCAAATAGACCTCACTTTTTTTTTCCCCTTAAAGGGATAAAAAAAAAAAAAAACAATAAAAGCAATGATATAAATAGTTTGAAGAGAAGTAAAATTCTGAGATTTATCATAGGCGATTCATATGCAAAAACTGTTAATCCAATTCTACTAAATTCAAAAACCAACATACTCAAATAACAAGAAGAATTGAGGATTTTATTGAAAGCTACCCTTTCTGTGATTATTGATCATGTGGCAAGTGCTTAAAGTATAAAGATATGCCTGTGTGACAGATACCATTGCATGACCATGAAGAATGAATTAAATAAATGGATAAAAAGTAAAGGAACCACATTGCTTACAGGCAAGAACTAAATTTCTTCTTTCTCATAAAAGAAAACAAGAGGAAGGAAAGACTGTAAATTCAGCAATACTGAAGGAAACCTACAAACAAGTACCTATGTTGGGTCTGGACCCACTCACGTCCAGGCCAACAAAGATCTTGTAGGAAAATAAATATTTAATGAGAGGGAAAGTGTTCATTATGTAGCAGGCAATAGGGGGATGATGAACACCGTCTATGACCCCCATTTTCTCCAAAATGACATGGAGATTTGGGGGAAACAGATCTTTCTGTTCCCCAGGACAGGACCCAGGAGACCCCCAGGTCCCAGGAGACAGGACACTATGGTTAAGCTGCTCTCATCCCTTAGCTGGTGAGCAAGAGTAATATGTAAAGGTGCAGGACATGTGGCCAGAAACGAGGCACAGTCTGAGTAGCTCTTGAAAGCCTCCTTTTGACAAAGGTTATTTGATATTTTGCCAGTTTATTTTCTGGAGGAATGACCACACATTTCTTTGCTAGCCTGCTTTGCAGGATCAGGCAGAAGACTTGACAGGTAGGATATGGTATGCAACAGAAAATCTGAAGCTTTCTGCCTTGCAGGCAGCTAACACATCTCCAGAAAGCATGAAAAGATCTCCAATGGTTCCCCAGTATGAGAAGATGCTGTCCACAGCGCAGATGTTGTCCACTCATCTGTGGTGGAGGAGGATTTGCCATAAACTCCCATTCCAACTCCACAGTACTTTCTTTGAATACTACTCTGCAGTAACCATGCTCTCTTTTTCTTGTTATTTTCCTCCATCACAGAATGGATGGAACTGAACATGACTTCAAGAGATCATTTAGTTCAATCCCCTGGCTCAAAGTAAAGTCATCTATGTCACCCTGCTTATAGCCATGTCCATTCAGGTTTTCATTAACTCCTGAAGCTGGAGACAGCACATCTCTGGCCAACCTGTTCCTGTGATTGACCTCCATTCCTATACATAAGTATTTTCAACAGTTCCAGTAGAAGTTTTCGTATTTCTGTTTGTGAACACTCCCTCTTCTCTGTTCCCTGCATACCACTGAGAAGAATGTTGCTCCATATTCTTTACATCCTCCCATCATGTATTTCTATATATGGAGAAGATTCCCCTTGAACATTCTGTTCTCCAGCTAAATACTTGGAGTATCTTTCAGACTCTCTTCATAGGACAGGTATTTTAATCTCTTAATCATCTTGGTGGCCCATTGCAGGACTTGTTCCACTAGCTCGATATATATTTTGCCCAAGGAAACCCAGAAATGGACACAGCCTTCCATGTGTGGTCTCCTCAGAGGTGTGTGAGAGGAAGTATCACCTCCCTCCACCTTCTGGCAACAACTGCAATGCAGAGCCCAGAATTCTCCTTTATCAGATGCATTCCTAGCTCTAGTTCAATGTGCCATCCAACAGGACTTCCAGGTCCCTTTTTCTTTTGGAAAAGCTGGCATGATGATGTTGAACCTTGTAGGATGACATTTTCCATTCACTTCCTGTGCAGCAGGCTTTTCCCACAGTTCACAGAATCACAGAATCACAGAATGATTGAGGTTGGAAGGGATCTCTAGAGATCATCTAGTCCAACCTCCCTGCTCCAGCAGGGACACCCAGAGTACGAGGCAGAGGGTGGCATCCAGGTGGGTTTTGAAGACCTCCAGAGAAGATTTCACAACCTCCCTGGGCAGCCTGTGTCAGTGCTCTGTTACCCTCACAGTGAAGAAGTTCCTCCTCACATGAAGATGGAACTGCCTGTGTTGCAACTTACACTCATTACCCACTCTGGTCGCTCCGGAGGCCGAGGCCACCACTCCTACATCTGCCTCAAAGTTCAGGGGCATCCCACAAGCAGGCTGGATACAGCGCTACATTTCCTTCCTCACAGAGCTCCAGGCTTTCTCCCTCTCTTAACCCTAAGCCTGACCAGCACACTCCCTCAGAGCTCAGCTCACTCTGGAGGCCGAGCACACACAAGAGTTGTTCCCTGCTGCGCTGCTCCTGAACCTACCCCAAATCCCACCGACAGGACGTGGCCCGAGGCCAGTTATCAGGAAACATACCAGGAATGTTATTTTAAATCTTACCAGAGTAAAGGCTTCATGGAAGCCATGGCCTGTGTTAGGAAAAAAAAATTCTTAATTTTGTTCAACAGAAGAAAAACCCTGGGAGTTTCTGGAAGGACGCGTTAAGGTGAATGGTGTGCTGGCTAATCCTGCAGTGAGCAGTGAGAGATAGAGTGACAGTACGATGACATGAGCAATGCTAGACACAGTGCCACAAACACACTGCTCTGTGGAAAGGGACCCTGCAACTCATCTCCTGCATGGCACAGCCCCAGTATCTGTACCTGCATAAATGGCCACCACAAATGGCCACCACAATGCAGTATGTGTGCATTTGGCATAAAGGTCTGATCATCTGTTCTGCCTTCTTCTCACTCAGTGAAGCAAAACCACCCAGGGCCTTATCCTGCCTGCCAGCTGATTCCAGGGATTTGAGGGATGTCCAAAGGACTCTGTCATACCTCACCTGTCATGGTGACCAACTAAGTGGCTGCTGTGTGTCCTGGTCCAGTTCCCATACAGCAGTAGCCCCTGGTGCTATGTGCAAAAACAGAGAGTAGGTGTGAGTCCGTGTAGATATGAGACTTTTGACCAAGGACATCACAGGATCCACCTATAAGTTTCTTTATCACTAGAGAAAGCCATTCTGATTGTGTCAACATTGAGCTACAAATTCCCTTTTAATAGTTTGTGAAAGATCAAGACATCATTGCATGCACCAAATTGAATCTCTTGAGGATGATGTAGCACACCAGTCTGAAGGATCTTGATCAGTTGCATTTGGTTTGCAATCTGCAAGGGCCACAATCCCAGGGAACAGCGGAGAGAAAAAAATCTCATTGATAGCTACAGAACCAAGGTCTGTGAAGGAAACCTTCAAAAGAACCACTGACAGTCACTGACAATCACATTGCACAAGATGATTCCTCATGGTCTCTTTGAATGGCTCCTTAAATCCTTCACAGAAAGGAAACTTCCTGAGGCACAAATACACACACAAAACAATTAACAATTGACATGTTCCTTTGTACTGGCAAAAGAGCAGGTTCATGGATGACAATCAAGTTCTGAGTTCTACGTAGGCATTAGTGATTGGTTGGGTGTTGGTCTGCGAGTTGACCTGAACTTCATATCCTTTTGGAAAGGCTCGGATGTCTAAGAGTCTGTTGATTTAAGGACAAATCCACAATGAAGTACCTGCCAGAGCAAAGTGCAGAGTCTTAGCTGACCTCTTTCCTGGGAAAAGGCATTGTCAAGAATGTGTGACAAAACACACCGTTTTGTGTTTGTATTGCATTACAGAGGTATGCTGGACAAAGCAAATGATTATTAGCTGTCTCATGCTTTTGAACTTCAAGAATGTTTCCTTAATATCTTTATTTATTTATTCAACTAATAAAAAAGAAAAAAATGATAACAACAACAATAATCTGGGTCATACATTAACAGGATTCTGGAGGAGCTTTTTTATCCACTGGCAAAACAAAAAAATCCTTTCATCAATATACTTAAAGAGTTTTGAAAATCTAAGAGCATTAATGCTTCAAATAGGTGTTATTATGAAGTAGCTATACTGATTGACTTGATTTTTTTCAACATTAAATTTCAGACTCTGTATGTTAATCCAAACATGTGCTTTAGGTGGATGATGCACAAAGGCTTCAGTGGCTCATACAAATTAGAGTGTACATCTAGGCATGTTAATCACCTGGAGTTATTACAAATAAAAGCACCTGTTTGGCCCTAAGATTCACTCATCATTTTATTAGATAACCATAAATAAATAAAGAACAGACAGCATGGGGCATATCACAAAATCACACAAGATATATTTCAAAGAGCTCAGTAAGTCTGTCCTAAATACAGCTGAGAAGCTATACTATCATTTTCCCAGGTGAAGCAGATAAGGTAAGCATTTCTTTCAATTATGATTGAAGTTATAACTTGCATTTTTTAAAAAATGATCTCATAATTCACAGGAAAAGTGATGGAACATTATGTTTGAGGTCTTCAAGATCAGTTTAAGAAACAAATCATGAAAGGAGGGCTTCTGAAGAAACCTCATATCACCTTCTTATGTGTGTTTGCTCTTTTTTTACCTTATAACATTCTACCACACAGAAATAATTTGTTTGTATGAGTCTAAGTTTGTATGCTTCTAAATTCTTCCTCAGTAAGTAGTTGGTGTTGGGACAACCTTTCTTTCTCATTTCTTCTATCCCTCTAATTTCTTATTTAGAATTAAAAGACAAAGTTGAATTTGTCTGAAGTCCGAAGAACGGAAAGCTCAACCACAGAGTTTACTCTCTGAATGAAGTTAAGGAATGTAGCATGGTCAGGTTAGCTTAAAAGTTTTATTAAAAAACTCCTCTTTTTTAATGTTAATTACATAGCTGTCTCATTTATTTACACATATAAAACTACATTTTTTAGTAGTTCATCACCTTACTTAACTTCAGAAATTTGAGAGAAAGCAATATTTGGAGGAGCTTCCTGAAACGATTGCAGTTTCAGGATTAAATATAATCTAAAATGATGATGCTACAGATGTTGATGCCATGGAGAGTATTTTCATATCCCTTAAGAAATGTAATGGCAACTCTGCAAATCCCGGTCATCCTAAGTCAATCATAAAGGACTAGATTTGGTTAATACAAGTACTTAGGCAGAAAATATTTTTCAAGACCCATGAAATTTCAAGGCTTACTACATATATTAATGTTTATGTTTTCCTTATAGCCCAAAGCAGTTAATAAAGTTTGGTTACAACTTAGAAAAATGTAAAGACTACTCGTATATTTTCCTGAGGAACAAAGGTTATTAAGCAATCTTAGAACACTTATTAAGTGTTTCAGTGTTAATTAATAAGTGTTTCAGATTCTTGGAACAGGCTGCCCAGAGAGATTGTGGAGTCTCCTTCTCTGAAGATATTCAAAACTCGTCCGAATACAACCCTGTACCATGTGCTCTAGGTGTCTCTGCTTGAGCAGAGAGATTGGACTAGATGATCTCTAGAGGTTCCTTCCAACCTCAACCCTTCTGTGATTCTGTGAAATATCTGCCACTCTCAGAAAAAAAGACTGAACACAACGTTGATTATGAGTGTATTTATTTTATAACAGTTATAACAGAAGAAATAACTATCCTATTACTAAATCTTTCTTTCATTAGTTTTTTTTTAAAAAAGCAAAGGAATGAAGAAAATCAAGTCAGAAATGGAAAGTGGCTTTCTAAAATAAGACAAAATTTTCAAGACTCGGGGTCTACCTGGTTTCCTTGCTGTTAAACAGATATATTTGTCTGTTACTGATTAGGTGTCAGTAGGGGTACTAAATGCTTTTTATCAGTATTCTAAGAGACAAGCAGCTGTTAAAAACTAAGTTTTGTAGCTTAAAGTAGGTTTCCTTTTTTTTTTAATTTTTTTTTTTTTTTTTTTTAAGATCTGTGTGCTGAAAATGTAGAATAGTGGCACTGTTTGGAAACTGTATCTAGAAGTGTTTTAGGAAAACACTTTTTTTTGAGTTTTTGAGTGAGAGTCCAGTGGCATTTTAAGATGACAAGTCTCTGCTCTGCATCATAAAAAGTAATTCCACGGGAGAATAATAATGTAGATGGCATGGAGCTATACAGTTTATGAAGTAGATGAGAAAAAACTTTCTATCTTGTAATAATTTCAAATGAGAGATAAATTTTCAACAAAGTTTAATAACACCTATAAGCCAGTATCTATAGCTGCATTGTTCTGCATTGCTGCTCTGGGCCAGCAGTACCTTCTCTAAGGTAGCTGCATGTGCCCTATTTAGGATGCAATGCTGTAAAGAGTGGCAGGGAGGGGGCTACAAAGGGATGTGGGAAGCCATGAGGGGAAAAAAAAACAGTAGGCTGCTTCGGAACCCTCTGAGACGCAGTAAAATTTAAAGAAATAGTGGAATGCAGGTACTGTCTAATATTCTTTTATTGTTCCTTGTCAGCGTGAATGAAGTTGGTTTGTCATGATATTGTCAACTGTCCATTTGCTACATTCAATTTTCTTTGCTTGCTGTGTTGCTTTGGATACTCGGTATTACTAGAGGTCTGTGGAATGAAATCAAGATTGATACATGTGATCCTTCCTATGATGTGTAGGATAATTGTGTTTTGTGGCATAATATGCCCTTGCTTCTTATGTCTCTTGGAACAGGGTTGGAGCTGATATATCTACTGTTTGGAAAACAATTGAACTGGATGGTTATTCCGTATCTGACTTCCCATAAAGACCTGCCATCTTCTACCCAAATTAAATACATGCCGCAAGTAATAGGACTTTGCAGGTAGTATGGCCTAGTCATAGTTGCTAGTGGAACGGCATTCAGAGGATGTCTTGGAATCCAAAGGGAAAGATGGTTTATTTCCCAAACATCTGAAAAATCACTGCATGGTGAATGAGACTGAAAACTCTCTGTTTTTCAGTTTTCATGTAGTTTTCTGAAGCTGAAAATCAAATTGATTTTAAATTTTTAAAAATGCATCACCCTCAGAAGGATTTAACACAGACATAGTCATAGTCATAGACAAAACATTGTCTTTTCTTTTGCAGTGGTACATTTTTCTGATTTTTCTCTCTAGGGAGCTAAGACTCTTCCATATAGAGAGGAGAGCACCAGAGGGATTTTCAGACAAGAGGAACCAGCTGTTAATACGGGCCCTCATTCGGCACCTGATGATCACACTAACTATCCATGTGTTTATCCTAAAGGGAAGCATCATGTTTTCAGATAAACATCCTTTTCTTATCAGTAGAAATGTTATTTTACTTCTAAGGACATTTTGCAAAAGCTTTAAAGACCACAATGCCAATGAACCTCTCCACAGATGTTGTCTGTGCAGCGTGCCATACCCTGACCAGAATTATGTCTGGTGCTTCACAAGTTGGAGCTTTCAACATCTGAATGGACTTAGAACTGCCTAAGCTATCTCCTTTTTCATTTTCATATCATCTGAACATATGGCATTTTAATCAATACCTTTCAGAGTCTGAGTTTCTTACTTGGCTCCACAATAAATAGCTGCATAAATACATTACAAGGCTCTCTGATATTTAATAAATATACAGAAATTGCAACCTTTATGGAAGTCTCAGAACTGAACACAGCCAGTGTCCCTGCCCTGATGACACCAGTAAGCCGTGACCAGTCTCACCTGGGACACTCACCCACACATTCTACCCACCGTGCAGGGGCTCCATTTCAGTAATGGCATGAACTACGTGTGCCTCTCTCCAGTCCTTTTCCACACCTGTCTCTGGAATGGGCCTCTGAGACATGCTGTAGCCTTATCTCCATCTATCTCTCTGGGATCCCTGGATGAACACTGGCCTGGTTCACTAGTGTTCATATGTGTGTGTCAGGAGACCCTGTTACCATCACCTGACTCTCTCCACCAGTGATGCTGTCCCCTTGCTGAGGCCACTGCCTGTGCTGAGGTCTCCCCTGGCTGCTTGAACACCCGCTCCTGCGAAGCATCCCTACTACCATTGCTCCCTGAGAGCCAGAGGCTTGGACAAGACAGAAGATTAATATGAGGTGTCATGTATGCCGGTGGTCTTCCTCACAGACTTCCCTGATCATCCTCTTTGGCCACAGAGAGCACTTGGGGAGGGGAAGAGTAGGTGCATTTCTGTTATGGTCCAGTGCAGTGTTAGTTCATTTCCAGGCAGAAAATATTAATGAATGGGAATCTGCAGAGAAACAGACACAGCCAATGGGTTATTCTTGTCCACAGGAAATTCCTGGGAGGATGTGTAAAGGTAAACTGCGCGCTGGGCTGCCTTGCAGTGAGCAGTGGGAGGAGAAGTGGCAGCATGGAGACATGAGCAGTGCTAGACACAGTTTGTCACAAACAAACTGTCCTGTGGGGAAGGACCCTGCTACCTCACCTCCCACATGGCATAGCCCAAGGGCGAGCTGCACCAGCACCAGTGACTGCCTGCCCTGCAGTGTGTGTCTGTATATCTGTGCTGCCTCCTTCTGGCCCAGGGAAGTAAAACTGCCCAGGGCCTTATCCTACCTGCCAGGTGATCCCAGGGACTTGAGGGATATTCGAGGGACTCTGTCATACCTCATGGTGACAAACAAGGGGAGCTGTGTGCCCTAATCCAGTCCTTATATGACAGCCCCTGGTGCTGTGTGTTGAACGTTAAGCAAACGCAGTGAGTACATGTGAGTCCATGTGGTTGTGAGATTTGTGACCAAGATCTTTGTAAGGAACCTCCTTAAAGATCACAGAGCAATTAAGGTTGAAAGGGACCTCCAAAAATCATCTGGGCATATCCGTTGCTTAAGGCAAGGCTATACAGAGCCCGGTCCATCAGCGCTCTGAATAACCCAAGGCTGGAGATTTTAGAGGCTACGTGGGTACCGGAACTCGTGTTTTCCCACCTTTTCTGTGAAAAAAAATGTTTTCTGTATATCTGGTAAGATTTCCCAGTGCTACCACCTTTAACTATTGAAACTTGTCCTTTTGCTCTGCATGTCCAAGACAAATCTGGTCATACCTACTCCCTGTCATCTGCAGTTAGATATCTGAAGACAGCAATCAGATCCCCTTTATCCATTTCTTCTCCCGCATGAGCAAACCCAGTTCTCTAAGCCTCTCCTCACATGCCATGTCCTCCAGACTTGGTGCTGCGCTGTGGCTGGCCCTCCACTGCACTAGGTCATCAGTAACTTCCTGTACTGGGAGTCCCAGACTGGACACAGCGTTCCAGATGATATCTCAGAAGTGCTGCTTAGAAGGGCATGACTTACCTCACTCAGCTATCAATACTTTCACTGATGAAACCCAGTATGTGGTTAACCCTCATTGCTGCAAAGATATTCTATTGACTTGTATTCAATCTGTCATTCACCAAGACTTTTTCTGCAAAGCTTTTCTTAGTAGATTCCATTTCTGAAACACTGCAAATAAATATTTCATTACAGGTGCCCTCTTTAGTGTCTTCTTTTGGCAAATTTCCTGAGTTCTTCTCTTGGCCTGTTCCTCCAGTTAGTGGAAATCCCATTGATCAGCAGTCTTAATCTGCAGCATATTGACCTCTATTCCAGCTTTGCACCGTATGTGAGCTTGTTGAGAGTCTACCATTGTTTAGGTCATTAACAAAGATACTGAACACTGCAAGGCCTGCTATCAATCCCAGGCATTAGTAACTGAATTCCAGTGGACTTTTTACTGTTGATGATAATCTTTAAGACTTACAGTGCAGTTAATTTTCCATCCAATATACTATCTGCTCATATAGCCACAAGAAGACTCTGTATCTTTCTCTACTTGTTCTCTATTGAACTGATTGCATGATTGTAGAAGACAATGATGTTTGTCAGGAGTGATTTGCCCTTGGTAAATCGATACTGGTTATTCTCATTCATCTTTTATTCCTTAATGAGTCCTAGTAACGCTTCCAGGAAGATTAACTTCCCGGTGACTGAGATGACCTGTAGTTCATCGGATTCTTCTCTCTTTCTGCTCTCCTCCTCCATCTCCTCTGAGTAAGAAACCTTTCTTCAAGGCATCAGGAAACCTTCCAATAATAATGACTTTTCCTTAGTCTTAATTTTGCTATTTTACTTTAAGAAGTTCTTATTGCCTTTCACATTGCTTGCCACCTTTCTCTGCAGTTGAGCTTTCGATTTCCAAATTTCGTAGAATCATAGAGTCATTACGGTTGGAAAAGACCTTCAAGACCACCAAATCCAATTCTAAACTCTTCCACACTATGCCTGCTAAACCATGTCCCTAAGCGTCTCATCTATACATTTCTTGAACACTGCCAGGTACGGTGACTCCATCTGTGCGTCTTGGGTCTGTGAAGAAAACCTCCAAAACAACCACTGACAGTCACTGACAGTCACACTGCACAAGATTATCCCCCATGTTCTCTTTGAATGGCTCCTTCTACCCTTCACAGAAAAGAAACTTGCTGAGGCACAAATACATATACAAAACAATTAACAATTAACATCTTCCTTTGCATTGGCAAAACAGCAGGTTCATGGATGACAACCAAGTTCTGAATTCTGTGTAGGCATTTGCGATTGGATGGGAGGTGTTGGCCAGTGAGCTGACCTGAACTTCATATCCTTTTGGAAAGGCTCAGGTGCCTTTTTTTATTCTCAGGTGTCCAAGGTACACCTGAGATGCAGGTACGCAGGAGTTTGTTGGTTTAGGAACAGCTCCACAATGCAGTGCCTGCCAGAGCAAAGGGCAACAGAGTCTTAGCTGACCTCTTCCTTTGGAAAAGCATTGTCGAACAAGAATGTGTGACAGAATTGTTTGTACTGCTTTGTACAGCTGTGCTGGACAAGGCAATCCATTACTGATTGTACTGGGCAGCTTTTGAACTGCATAAGAATTTGTTTAATATCCTCAGACTCCATGTCAAGCAGACTACAGTAGACCAGTTGTATACTGATGACTCTGCACTGATGGGATGTTGTGATTAAGGTCTTCATTTGTTCTTGAAGTAATTTTGTTGCTTTTGCATTTGGCCTCACAGTTCTCTGTCCATCATATTCTCTGATACAATAACTGACTGGTTAGATGAGGGAAGAACAGTTAACATTTTCTGTCTTGACTTCACTAAGGCTTCCAACACAATTGCCCATACCCTCTCTTAGGCAAGCTGATAAAGTATGGACTAGTGAACTAGATAGTGAGGTGGAATAAAAAACAGCTGGATGGAAGAGCTCAGAGGATTGTGGTGCAGAGTCTAGTTGGAGCACCACAGGTTCTTTCCAATTTCATTCATTCTGTGATGCTGTAATTCTGTTCTTCCTACGGAATAAAGATCTAAGAAAAAAATATCACTTCCACCTACGCTACAGTCTTTTCTTCATTAGGACTTAAGGCTTCCTGAACTACAAAAACTCCGCAAGGAGAGCACAGATTTCTATAGCACCTTTATTGACAAAAAAAGGAAGCAAATTAAGGCAAAGGAAACCACACTACCTAAACTTCCACCAGTGGTCAAGTAGCTTGCCTATTCTCCTTCATTCATCCTTCATTTGCACAGACATCAGTTATTTCCACATATGTTCTGAAGAATTGCGTTGAATTGACTTTGATTTTTTTTCTGTTTTTAAAACACAGAGTGCTTTACAGAGGTCAGATTGGTTTCTTTATTGTTTGCACGTTCTATTATTTCAAAAGAGAACAATAGCTTTTATAATTGAAATATATTTCTTATTGTATATTATGATTGTCCCACAGACCACGAACATCTCTTCAGCTGTATTTCCCAGTTCCTCCATCATCTGCTGGACTGTTAAGCTATGCAATGGAATACCTTTGAGAAATACTACATACATATATATAAATGAAAAAACATATTTAGAACTGAGGTCTTTTTGCTTTTTTATTTTTCTTTGAGTTCGGTGCTGCTTTTATTCCTTGAGAGTGAAGTAGTTTACTATAAAGTTCTTCACACCCATCAAAAGCTCTTTTCTAAAGATTTTAGCTCTCCAGAGATAAAATTTCCTTTTTTTTTTGAGTCTTACCTTTATTGATTTTATCATATATTTCCCCATTTTCTTTTAGGAGAATAAAAGCCCAAATCCTGTTTTCACTTTCTGATCTTCTCTCTAACATAGTTCAACTTAATTTTGCTTGTTCAGGAAAGAAACTTTGAAAGACAAATGCAAGTCTATTTTGTAACCATAAATAAGCTGATAATTGCTAATGGTGTTCTTAATTTCCAACATTTTCACATTTTTTTTAATTAACATCCCAGTATCTAGTTTCCAGTGAGACTCAAAAGAACGTGAGCAGTAATTTTCTGCCTAACTCCAGTGCAGCCCTGGCGTGCTAGTGGAAAACATTCTGTTCATATAGGCATAAATCATTATATTTGCTCTCACTTCAATCAAAAATGGAACTATAGAAACTAAAGTTTGGCTTAATCCCATTACACATTTTTTTATGGTGTCAAAGTCAAACTCCTGAAAGACAGCTGTGGGTGGGACATAGCTCAGACTGTATAAATTCCTCACAGCTCAGGCAGTCTGTCTATACACAGCTGGAAAGCTGTACTGCCTCTGGTGCCTAAGCTCGAAGGTAAGCATCTCTAGGAAAAGGGCTGTACTATTTCTTGCTTATAGCTAAACTTAGATTATTGTACTTATTGTATTCTCATTGGCATCTTTAATATTTAAGTGATATTCTCTACAAAAACTTCTTACCTGCTACGCTACTTTACTATGTGTAAAGCCTGGGTATTTCTTTCTGGGAGACCTTTTTAAAGTTTATTCTTTTTATTTAAAATATTATTCTATTTTAGAATAGCTTAGCCTTTCATTTGCTATTTTTAACTCTGATTTTGGTAGCAAAAGAGTAAAAAATTGCTTGACTGATCTCTTGTTCAAAAGAGGGCACAAAGAGCATGACAGCAGGATTCAATGGCTGTGCTAGGTTTATTTGAGAGTAATATATCTCTTGCATCTCCCCAGAATACTGCTGCTGGGCACTATATAAAATGAAAGTTTGTGTGAGTACGTAGATGTATATTCTACAATAATTGCAGCAGCTTCAGGTAGAAACAAATGTAAAGCTTTTAATGGTCTATGCAGAAAGAACACATTAATTTAACAGCACTGTATTATGTTACACATGGCTATTTTATCTACCCTCTATTTCTATTCTGTCTGAACATTACTACCAAAATGGAGTTTCTCAGGAAGGCCAGAATGTATACATAAATTTAAACAAAGCAAGCTGTAACTGAGAGCACAATCTCAAGCCTTTGAGATGTTCTGACAGTTAGTGCTGCGTAACAAGTAGATATTTTACTACATTTATTTTCAGTCAATAAGAGTAGTCAGCAAGCCTCGGCTTTCACTTATGTCTGTGTGAAAACAGAGCAAGTCTACTGCTATTTACACTGTTGTTTCAACATTTTAAGGATGTCAAAGACAGTTCATATTTTCTTAATTTGGCCGAAGGTCAGAGTATTAAGGAATTCCTATTTCCACTGAATGAAAATAAGTACAGGCAATTGTGTCAGAAATCACATGTAGATTTGAGATCTCTGAAGAATTTTACTGCCAAAAAAAGGAACAATACAAAATCAGAAAGAAATAGATTTATGGATACATAGCATGAATGCAAGGTGGGTATAGCAATAGGTGCGTTACTGCAGAATGACTTTAAATCTGCCTGTTTATTCCTTGAGGAATACTACACTACAGAATATCCTGCCTTGACTTATGTTTGGACAGCATTCCATCATTATATTGTCATTGTACTTCTGTTGTTTGCTCTAGGAACACCAGTTTCACAATGGGCTCCATTGGCACAGCAAGCACAGAATTTTGCTTTGATATGTACAAAGAGCTGAGAGTCCACCATGCCAGTGAGAACATTATATTCGGCCCCCTGACCATCTTTTCAGCCCTTTACGTAGTCTACATGGGTGCAAAGGGCAACACTAAAACTCAGATGGAGAAGGTAAGGCTACAGTTAAGAACTAAAACTTTGCTCCTGCTCAGTAGAGCCATAGCACTTAATTACTCATGGAAGTCCCTTGGAACTTAAATAATCAGAAGTTGAAAAATCTGTATCCATAGTTACCTAAAGTTGGGACAACCTCAAATTCCCAGTTCAGAGTGTTAAACAAATGCACCAGCCAGAAATCTTGAAAATAATTTTAATTTGAAATGCAGCAATGTTAGCTGTAGGATTCACATAGAGAACAAGGCTTTGTTTAGAGTAAGAAAACTAGATAAAGTATTCAAGGAAAGTGACAAAACATGTTTCAAGTCTGCTAGATATATCACATAAGTTTTCTATCCTTCACACAGAATAGCTAGCTTGCTAGCTGAAAGAAAGTTATTAATACTGGCAGCGTACCTGCAGCTGATTTGTAGATGTTCACTGGAAAAGAGATCATCTGAGCTGAAAAAAGTATCCATAGATATTCCCACATGGTACATATGAATTCCAGCCTTTCAGTTATATTTGTTTTCAGCCAGACAATAACATTTGCCAATCATTTCAGCTGCATGTATTTTTTCTTTTATCTGTTATTTCTACTACTGGTATTTTCCATTACAGGCTATTCATCTTGATAAAATCACTGGATTTGGAGAGTCAATGGAATCTCAGGTACAGAAATAACTTAACCTCCTTGTCTATGTTACTCTTTCCTGGGAGAAAAATCTAGCAGATAAAGCAGTCTCCTAGCAGTTCCAAACCCTGGAAGTTGGGTTCCCTGATAAGAAGCTCATGCTTTGCTAATGTTTTTATTCATAAGAATAAAGGAACAAGGGAGGTAAAAGAGGATTTGGAAAAATCACAGGAGGAACCCCAGTATCAAATATTGGGCAAATAGGGAAAATTATAGATATTTGTATGATTATTCAAGAAAGCTGGATAATGCTGATTAAAAGAGATTGTTTAGAAAAGGAGAGAAGCCCATTCAATCTGCTGGAGGAAGGTTACTACTGCTGATAGTCAAGAGTCCCCAGCAGTACAGAATTATATATATTGGGAAATAACTATATCAATATAGTTATAGCAACATCTAGGACAAATAGAGATTTTGTAG
Source organism: Nothoprocta pentlandii (assembly GCA_013398315.1). NCBI lineage: Eukaryota > Metazoa > Chordata > Aves > Tinamiformes > Tinamidae > Nothoprocta > Nothoprocta pentlandii. Next base: position 130,219 of record VZSG01000946.1, read on the forward strand.
GCAAAAGTGTCTGAACTAGTTACTTTTCTCATGAAGTATGAAAAGTCAATAAGTACTAAAACTAAAGTAACGTCATCTATGTTTTTATTTATATTAACCACAATGACTCAGTGTGGCACATCTGCGAGCATCCAAACTTCACTTAAGGACATTCTCTCTGAAATCACCAAACCAAGCGACAATTATTCACTCAGCCTTGCCAGTAGAGTTTATGTTGAAGAGACATATCCAGTCCTGCCGGTGAGTTGCTTCAAGATCTGATCTGAGTCAATATCTATGCCTAAGCTCTGTCATTGTATAACACAAGATAACTGTCCTAAGTCTAGGCTCTGTTAAGGAAATATCCTTCCAAAGAAAAGAAAGAATTAATGCCTTCACTCTATCGCAGCTCTAATCTTCTTTAGTTTTCAAAGAAAATGTGCCTAGGTAAAAAGCTCTTTGTGCAAAGCACATTTACAATACAGCCATATCATCATGTAATATGTAAAGGTAACTTTTGCTGGGAAGAGTTAACACCAACTATTTCCTAACTTATTAAAAATAAATGAATAAAAAAAATATGTTTTTGCTCTCAACAACATTCCAGTTGGCACTTTCAAAACAAAATATCCAAGTTTTCCAATGGAAATGAATATTTTATTTGGAAATTAAAGCTAAAGGAAAATACGGTTTCAAAATGAAAAACATACATAAAGAAGAAAAAATACTTTGACTAAAATAATCAACATTTTTAGATCAAACTCAGGTCTGGATTATATTTTCAATATTGAGCATGTAGTCTTTCTCGAAGAAAAAAAATGTAAATTCTTAAAATGTTTATGAACTAGATTCATAGTTTATTGTTTAGCTTTAATGCAACAAAAGAGGTGCATAGAGGTGCTATAAATATGTTAAACTACAAAATGCATTATGAAGTATAGTATACAGTAAAATACATTGTAACGTACTATATTGAAATAGTCTATGGTCCATATCCTTTAATTTCAGTCTTGCATTTCACATTCATGAAATGCTTTGAAATTCTGACAAATGCATGCTTTTACATTACAGGAATACCTACAATGTGTTAAAGAATTGATTAAAGGAGGTGTGGAAAGTGTCAGCTTTCAAACAGCTTCTGACCAAGCTAGAGAGCTCATCAATTCTTGGATTGAAAGTCAGACAAATGGTAAGGGCAAGACAAATATGGGCAAGTATTTTTCATTCTTCCACTATATTCAAACAGCATACAATAATCCTTAAATTGGCAGGGAAAAACACAAAATCTTTGATCTGTTCCTACTCCTGGATGATATATCAGTTTCCAAGTATAAAGCTACTATACATTACATTTTCCCCCAGATAGACACATTTATTTTAGAGGAGTAGGGGGTTTCCAGGGGATTATCTGTAGGGGATTTGCAGGTATGAAAGGAATGACAATAGAAAATGAGTTTTATACAGTGTCTACTGGTTTGTCCCTAATGCTGAGGATTCTGGATATCCCTCAGATGGTGCAAAAGCAGTTTTTCCTTCAAGTTTCTTTGAGATGACAGAATTACTCTGTACTTAGTAAGTAAGACCTGCAATTGTAAGGTACCTGAAGAATATTAATGGGTAAAATGCCAATTGAAAACCATAGAGTTAAGGAATGGTGGGGAGGTATATGAAATGCATGGAAAGAGGATCTTTAATAGGTGTTTTTCTCCTACTGCACCTGCACGTGATTCTCCCATTCTTTCAGTCTCTTCCTGATCCCCATTCTTGTGCCTGAAACACATGGCCCAACATGTGTTAGCAAGCCTAAATAAAGGAAAAAGATGATTTCTAGCTGAGCTGAGATGAAAATATTCACAACTGCACAACCTCTGCTCTGATGTCTCGCTTTGAGGGAGAAAAACAGGCCAGGATTAAGCTACTAGTGGGACAAGAATAAGTGAGGAAATTGCTACATCTTTGAGGACTACAGAAGAAATGGGAGAAAAGTACAAGAAAAAGACAGAGTAGATAAAAAGAGGAAATTCTGTTTTCCTCTCCTATCTTTGTATATATGTCACCTTTGAAGCAACAAGTACTTATGTTGGCTGGTGCAGTTTGGGCTGGCGGTCAATCTGGGATAATAGAAGTTCCAGTGGTCCTGTCCTTAGTCACAAAATAGACAGATTTAGTCATTCTGTAACGGAATGAACAGGTAAAATCTCTTAACAGGTAAATCTCTGGGTGTTAAGTTTTAATTGCAAACTATTTCAAAGAGGGAAACAACAGTTCTTGCCAGCAGCAATGAGCAATTCAACTTTGGAAGAACAAAAGAAACTCTCTACCCCAGTACTCTGCCTCTCCACAAATCCTATACTATTCATTTAGTTTTGTGATTGCCAAGTAAGATACATTATACAATTCTCTTTCCTTGTTCTTTCTTGAAGGAGCCATCAGAAACATCTTTCTACCTGGCACTATTAACTCTCAGTCTGAAATGGTCCTTGCTAATGCTGTATCCTTCAAAGGAATGTGGGAGAATGCCTTTAAGGATGAAGACACTCAAGAATTGCCTTTCAGAGTAACTGAAGTATGTGAGCATACTTTACTCTCAAGATGTCTTTTGTAGTATTTATCAAGAGAGTAGATACTCTTTTATACAAATGCTACACTAAAATATCTGGTAATTTAGCTACTTCTCTTCTGGGAACTATAATAATCCCACGGAGTTTTCCTAACAACTATCTCCTCACACTGTTTCTAACAGTAACTATACTCCGGAGGAAAAAGTTGAGGCATCAACTTTTCTTAGAAAAAGTCTACCTGGATAAGAGCAAACAGCAGTTTTAGCCACAGATACGCATTTCTACACTTTATGAACAAACCTTGCAAAGACTGTTTTCTTTTTGGTTTTCCAGCAAGAAACCAAACCTGTGCAGATGATGTATCAGGTTGGTTCATTTAAAGTGGCAACGGTGGCTGCTGAGAAAATGAGGATCGTAGAGCTTCCATATGCTGGTGGACTGCTGAGCCTGTTCGTGCTGGTGCCTGACAGCGTCTCTGACATGGAGCGGGTAAGAACCAACGGGGAGCTTCAGAGTATCATAAAAATAGCAAAATGATTCAAGCTATTTCAGAAAATAAGAAGTACCCAAAATACTATTATTGATGTGGCAGAATACCAGCATGGGATACTGTCACTAGAAAGATTGTAGACAACCTGGAAAGGAAAAGCCATGTAATAAATCTGAGTTCATTGAAATAATGGACAGCAATAGAACAAGAGGCAATAGCCACAAACTGAAACACAGGAAACTCTGCCTGAATTTGGGGAAAAATTTGTTGACTTTACTGGTAACAGTGCAGTAGCACAGGTTGCTTAGAGAGATTGTGGAGTGTTCTCTGGAGATACTCAAAACCTGACTGGATGAGATCCTGTGCAATGTGCTCTAGGTAACCCTGCTTGTGCAGGTGGGTTTGAATGATCTCCAAACACCCCTTCCAATCTCAACCATTCTACAATTCTATGATTGTGTTTTTATGCTAATGCAAAGAAACTTAAAGAGTTAAGAAGGCATTTGAACAGAGTTAAATTTCAGAAAGCTATGCTGAAAACATGCTTTCTGAAGATTAAGTACGAGTTTAAGTAGGAGAAAAAACACTGTACATTATGATTAGAAAGACTAAAAAGGAAGAACGTGGATGGATGAAATAAAACACAGACGAACAAAAAAATTGTCACTAGGATAAATGTAGTAAAAGAGTTAACTGAGATGGTGCCACTGCACTGCCCCATGCCAAGATATGTAAAGGGACAATATCTAGTAAATTAGCAAGGAAATAAATATTACTATGCAAAGCAACATTATTAATAATGAAAATAATAAATATTTCTGGTTACTAAATAATAATAAATATTAATTAAATAAATATTAATAATAAATATTCTGGACAATGATTTTTGCCCCTCAACTTGTCACCAATACTACATATCATATGACAAAGATAATGTTGAACCAAGTGATCTTGTGCAGGTTCAGTTTAATTAGAATAGGAATTCTTTGATTAAGATATGTTTTATAATTTATATATTTTTTATATTTTTGTATTTATATTTATATTTCTTCTAAATATAGCAGGAACAGGCAATTCAGCCATTAGTGATTGGTTACCATTAACAACTGATTACACAGAGGTCTGAAATGTAGAGAAAACTCATATAATTAAAAAAATTAGAACATATTTCTCAAGAAGAGAAGACAAACAGAAAAGAGCTTTATGTGAAATTTTCTTAGTAGACATCTCATAAAAGAAGACTGACTAGTCACGAGTCTATTAAAGAAAGAGATCAGGACAGAGATGTGAAGAAAGAATCATAATTTACTCTTCTCTGCTAGATACATTAATGTATGCTCCTCTAGAATAAACATTACATCAAAATCAGTCAAGAAAGAGAGAAAAAAAGAAGACAATATCATGAGGGAATTTATGTTCTTGTCCCAGGAATCTCATTCTCTTATCTCTTTGCAGCTGGAGACTACAATCAGCCCTGAAAAACTAAACGAGTGGACCAGTCCCAACGTAATGGAAAAGAAGACAGTGAAAGTGTACCTGCCCCGCATGAAAGTTCAGGAAAAATATAATCTCACATCTGTCTTTATGTCTTTGGGCATGACTGATGTGCTCAGCTCCTCAGCCAATCTGTCCGGCATCTCCACAGCACAAGGTCTGAAGATGTCTGAGGCCATCCATGGGGCGTATATGGAGGTCTATGAAGCCGGCAGTGAGATGGCCAGTTCTACTGGTACCCAGGTGGATATTGCAAGTGGTTTGGAAGAGATCAGAGTTGACCGCCCATTTTTGTTCTTTACCAAACACATACCAAGCAATATCATTCTCCTCTTTGGCAAGTGCATTTCCCCTTAAAGAGTTTCTGTCTTTCAGAGCAAGACCCAAAGCATCGTAGTATCAAGCATAAAAAAAGGCATGCTATCCATTTAATCTATATATCCTAAAACCAGAGAACTGGTTTAAAAATATTTATTTTTTTTAAATCAGAGAATAGTTAACACAGGAAATGAAGCCTCTTACCTTTCCTAAAGGCAAAGAAAACCTCAGTATTGGGTTCAATGAAACCATGGTGAAAATTAATGTTCCTTGTGCAAGCTAATGTTTCAGTATTGGTGCTGGATCATTACACTGAAAAATCATAACACAATATATAATTGGAAGTGTCGACATCCAAAATGCAGCTTTCAATTTAAGCCAGGTTTCTCTAGGACCAAATTTTTTGGCGGTTCCTCCAGAGCTAGTCACCTGAAGGCTGTCAGATTACATTCTAAACTGTCACCAGCAATTCCTATTCCTACAAGGAAACTGCTTTTTCTTTGTGCTCCTGATACTACAGTGCTCTGCCTCACCTTCTAAAGATGCATTACAGAGATCTTAGCATTCATTTCTCTCCTTATACAGTGGCTTCACTGGCATGTTAGTCTTCCCAATGATTTTCTTGTATTCCTCTGCATCTATATGTAATGGGTCTTGTGGATGTCTTCTTTTGCTCCTTTAATCCTAATAAAAATATGTTTAAGCAAACTTGTTCCCATTGTAGTATTTCCGTGCAGCAACATCCTACATCAGAGACAGAATCATTTTCTGCAACAGCGTAGGCATGGGACTCATCAGCTAGCAAGGAGCTTTACACAAATTCCTGGTGGCTTTGGGCGATGATAAGCTGAACCAGGGTTTGCAGTGTGTCTTCACATCGCTGAAGATTATTTACATACATCAGTCAAAATAGCACAGCAAAGGAAGAAAGGATAATTTTTCCTCCAAGCAGTACTTGAGAAATGTCACCTGGGCATGGAGCCAGCCTAAGGGCTGGAGCACATGTAGAAAGGCTGGGAGAAGTGGTCTTGTTCACCCAGAGAGAAGGCTGAAGCTGAGGGGCAGATCAGACTGCTGTCTTACGTTGTCCAAGAGGGTCAAGGGTTTATAAAGAAGACAGAGATAGACTTTTCTTGGGTGTGTACAGTGAAGAAGGTTAGATAGTTCTAAAAAGTTGCATCAAGGTAAATTATAACTAGCAAATTTTGACTAGCAAAGCGCTCTTCTCAAGGACCCTGGCAAACCACAGGTGCCCAGAGCACCTGTGGAATCTCAATTTGGCAGAGAGGCGAACCTGTTCTACTTAAATACCTGAATAACATGATCTAGCTTGGAAGTTTACTCTACAAACTTCCACCTAGAGGCACCAAGAGACCCTCCTATCCCCTGTCTACCATGAGCCCCTGCCCTGTAGTGCCACAGCAGTGCCAGACTGCAGCCTTGCCCCTGCCCTCCACCCCTGCCCGCCCAGCTCCCTCCTCTGTCCATCCAACCCTGCATTCAAGAGGTGTTTATGGTGGCCCTAATCTTTTCTACAGGGATGTAATGTGCTACAGATACGCCAGTCCGTGTTTCTAATTATTCTATAAGGAATTCTATAGAATTCTCTAAGGATTCTGTAAGGAATGAATCAAGTGAATCAGAGGCAGAATCTATATATTATGAGGAAAATAAAAACTGAAATGGGCTAAATTCTAGCCCTACTGAAGATATTGTTAAAGTTCTCAGTATGAGTTAGAAGGGAGAGACTGAATTTCTCTCTTCTTTTTGCCAGAGAAAAAAAAAAAAAAGTGAAGTGATATTTCAGCAGTTTTTATTATAGATTTCTCACTATTACTTCTTAGAGTAGAATTTGTCTTGGAGAGAGGCTGTATTTATCTTTTTTAATGTCTCATTTTTATATCCTCCTGTACAACTCAAGCAGTGTTGTCGTAGTAAGATGAAAATTGTTAGCAAGCTTCTAATGCATAGTGAATAACAAAATATAAATTTGGAATTTTGGAATTTTTGGAATATTTTTGAAGTCCATGGGCCAAATCATAGTAAAGAGACAGAATGAGGAAAACAGAATACAAAGAAAATGGTCATAATAAGTAACAAAGAGGATGTGCAAATTTGGCTCTGCTTCAGAAGTACCTGAAGGTACATGCAAGTAAAGTGTAATGGAGGCTAGAAAAAGGGCCATGTAAAATAAAGATAATGTGGTTTCAGGGATTTTCCTGCTAGGAGTATTTTTTAGTGGTCTACTTAAAAGTAATATTTCTATTGAAATATTGTGTAGTATTTCATTTCAATCAATAGATGCACTGTCATAAAACTAATTTGGTGAAAAGCTGTAGCTCTAAGTGAGAGGCTAAATGTCCCTTTTTCAGGAATGTTATGAATATGCCTGCCCAAGCTAAGTGCCACAGCATCTCTTCTGTAGGGCTTTTGCCCTTGTTTAACCTTTGCTGTTTTTTTCCCTCCATTTTTTTTTTTTTACCTGGGGTAGCATGTGAAGTTTGCTATATATCATCCAACAAATTACTCTCTAACAACATTCCTAACTCTAACAGCATTGCTATTCAACAGATGGAAACAACCAAGTATCCCAAGTTAACATTTAAATTTGACAAGGTAATAATCGTTCGCCAGATCTTGTAACTCATCAGGGAACTTGAGTTTTTAATGGCCTTGCCAAATCTTAAAATTAAGTGCTATGGGAATTAGAAAAGAAAAATGAGAACTTCTCCTGACAAAACAATTGAACTCTATAATGTAAACAAGCAAACGTAGATAACAAAAGTGATTCCAGTTACCAGAAAGATTCCAGTTACTGTTCCAGTTACTGTTCTATGATGGCTTTTCTCATACTGTAGGTGGATTCCAAGATCTTAAAGTGAAGGAAGGCTAACATCAAAGAGAAAATAGACACTCAATTAACCTAGAAATTAGATTCTGTTATTCATTGTCAATTCTGACAGGAAACCCTGGGTTTAAATAAAAATAAGACATCATACTCATGCAGTGAGGGAAAATAGCTATTGGAATACAGGTTTTTCATCAAATGAAGTTTTTAAATTAGGAAGAGCTAGTTTATGTACGGCAGTATAAACAGAAATCAATGAAGATGTAGAAATTATTACACAGGTGTGCTTGACTTGTATTATGCATGAAGCCAAATCAGGAAATATTAATAGTCACTTCTGGCCTCAAAGAGTCAAGAGACTAGTGCTTCACCTAGTCTGTATCTTTTGTCTTCCTTCATGTGCTAAAACCAATATATATTTTTGAAACACATTATGTACCTGAAGAAAATACTTTTAAAACAAGAGATGAAGTCTGGAGCGTATTTTTAAGTTAATTTATGTATGTCTGGGGAAACTTCTAGTGTTTCCTTCCTATGTCTCAAATGTCACACTATGCCTAAGCATACGGGAGAGCTCTTAGGCAAGCTACTCAGAAGATGCCGGAATCCCTCTCTGAAAGCTACAGAGCAGAGCTTGATCATGGGCAGTTTACAATATGTGATCTGAGTATTATTATTAATTCTATTAATATAGGCTAGAAAAAAACACATCACTTTCAGAAGATAAACCTTTCTTCCATTCTTAAAAATAATTTTCCTTTCCCTAGCTTTTATTCTAGATCAGAGGGATCACTTACGCCCACCAAGTCTCAACCATGGTTTTTTTCAAGCTATAGCCACACACACACAAGCCTTTTCTCAAACTTTTATTTATGATCCAGACTAACAGTAGAGGGCAGTATTAAACCATTGACAGCAAACATGTATCCTTTGCACATTTAAATTATATGTTATATATCACAGATCTTTGATATCACTTGATATCAAAGGTTTAGCATCCAGGGTCAATAACAAGTATGAGGAAATCTTTTGACCCATGACCTGTTATAAAACATACAGGAACATAAAAGAAACAAACTGCACTAAGAAATTCCCCAGTCCTTCTCGTTTCTCTTGCAGCAAAACATGAGATTTCTATAGTCTTTCACAGTATTTGCCAAAAACTTACAGCTCTCCTTCTTTTTGCTTTTTCTAGTTTAGTGTTACAAAAAAAAAAAAAAAAAAAAAAAAAAAAAAAAAAAACCTTCCTGGCATTTATTTTAAAAAAAAAGTTCACTGTTAAAATAGGTAAGAGTTAATACGGAGGCTTATTGCAGTTTCTTTCTAAAGCTTAAGAAGACTCCATAAATAAGCAAGTGGATGCTAACTTCCTGCTACTGTAAGAATTCATCTTCCACTGTGAATATTATGTTTAATCATGCCATAAAAAACAACCAGCAGCAGCAGGTCAGCTAACACTTCTTTGGTCTGTATACTGTGTAGAGGTTAACTGCATCTGTACATAAAGATAAGCCTGGGAACAGATTTGAACAGCAGCTGAAAACTCGATTAACATAGACCTGGGAAAGATGCTCTGGCTTCCCTGCTCCCCAGAGATGTCACATTTCAGGTATAAAAATGCAGACCATGGAAGTAAAATGACTCAATAACATATGACAATACTGTCATTTATTGTTGCTTTCAAAGTTTTTATAATAATAGATTTGGAAACAGAATATTAGATTCAAAGGATGAGTTACTGGAAATACATGGAAGCCAAGCAATGAGTTTGTTTCAACATCAAGAGCGCTTTTGATACATTCAAAGTCCTTTCAAAGTTAGTATTTGATGATAGTGTGATCTTTCTTAAATAAGGAAGGTTTAAGTGCAATTTTATCATCAGAATAAGATATATTTTGTGTTTCATAATGTATATAATCGATAGTTTTCCCATAGATAATTGAGTTGAATGGATTATAGGTAAAAAAAGGGTGAGGGATTTATTCTGTGAAGGAAGGTCTATTTAGCTAAGAGGAAGCTCTTCAGCTATTGCCCATTTGCTGGAGAGATTCTAAGCATGGTAACAAACTGTTATATGTATACACATACACACATATATAAAACACACTGTTATCTGTAATAATATAAGAAGGCCATGTTAAAATACGGTCTTGCTATTTTTGCTGTGGAACCATTCCTAAGATACTTAGCCCAGTATCATGTGACTGCTTAGAAAGAGGAACCTATTTAAAGAATGACCTGTTAGCAGCCAGCAAAACTTGTGACTATATGAACTGATTCCTTGGGATTCAGCTCATACTTTGGAAATGTCCCAGCACCTTCTCTGGTAACTCACCCTGCCAGGCATTTGCCTGCTGAGCCCAGGGCAAACTGCTGAATACAGTGGAAGCACCAGTGCCTATCTGTGTGGACAAGATGATTTCTCTTGAGAGTCAAAAAAACAAGGTATAAAAGGCCCTGACATGTAAGCTAGAGTTCACACTGAAAAGCAGGTAGTATCTTGAAGCAATTTTATCAATAAGTTATTTGTGGCACTGTGTATTGATAAAGTAAGTTTTCCTAATATAGGTAGCTTAATGGAGTGCATATGAAAATGATAGTGAGGTGAGGGTACTGAGAGGATCTCCATGCAATGCTTGTTGGGGAATCTTGGTTGCAGCAATAAAACAAGGTCTGACTTAGCACAAAAGATGCTAGATGTTAAAAGAGGAAAAAGGATGTCTTGTTCATATCAAACCACAAACCTACCACAACACCTGTGCATATAATTCTTTTTAAATATACCATATAAGATAAAAGACTGAAGTCTGTAAACCCTTGCCCTTGCAGTATCACTGAATGCCTTGTTGTTTATTATTATTCCAATCAGATACATCTTTTATGGATTTAAGTACAGACACTGAACTTTCTACTGTGTTTCTATTTGCCACACAAATCCATTGACAAGATAAGCTCCAAAACCTTCAGGAATGCTGGAAAATCCACATACTCCTTGCAGACCAAATAGAATATTATACTGTTTGCAGATATAATAACCAAACATTGAAGAAAGATTTCATGAAGAAAATATCGCCCATACCTGGATTGATGAAATAGCTCACACGTCTACACAGCCGGTATGTAACTCTAATTTTTATAGCGTGATTTCTAAGCCCTCCAGCACATTTCTGTTTCAGCTATGTGAGACAGGCCTTTCAGAATGCTCTTCTGCACTTCACAGGCCATTATCATCCATTAGGCAGAGAAACCAGACAGAGCGCTGCTCAGCTACTGCCACTACTGCTGGCTTCGTAACAAGCCAGCACACAGTCGACCCCTTCTCACTGCAGGCTTAAAGCAGAAATACTATGTAGGAGAAAAGAAACAGATTATTTTAGATTAATCATTAGTGTACGGATATTTAGTGGGAGAATAAATGATTAAAAACAAATGCAAAATGTTCATTCCTGCTTTAACTTTCTTTGTTTTAGTGGTATCCCCATCTCATCCTTCACTTGTTTTCTTTAAATGAGAAAGAATACTGCAAAATTTCTAAGCAACTTTCACACCTCATCTACCTGCTATAACTTCAAGATTTTTAATGTGTTTTAGCTGTATTTTTCTAAAGTCAAGATGATCTATTCCAAAGGTGGCAAATAAAGAGATTGGTTTGGGGTGGGGCACTCAAATCTGTATTCTAGTCAGCAAGATATCCTTCTTTCCTAGACAGTGGTAGTGTCAGCTTTTGAAAGCTGGGGGTCTATGATAGCAACAAACACCAATATGATATTAGAATGCAATAGAAAAACAGAAAAATGAGCATTAGAGAGTGGACCTTCTGAAATGGATATTCAAAATTTGCCATTCCATGCAGACATCATTCTCCATCTTGATGTGTCAGCTGAGCAGCTTAAAATCTGTTTCCAAACCTCAGAACTATTATGCAGAAGGTAGAAAAATGAATACAAATATGCAACTAATTTTAAGGAGTACTGGTATCCTATATTTCAAGTGCCAGGCATAACACACCTATATCACAGAATCACAGAGGGGTTAAGTTTGGAAGGGACCTCTAGAGATGCTCTAGTCCAACCTTCCTGCTCCAGCAGGGACACCCAGAGCACAGGGCACAGGGTGGCATCCAGGTGGGTTTGGAAGATCTCCATGGAAGGAAACTCCACAACCTCCCTGGGCAGCCTGTTCCAGGGCTCTGTCACCCTCACAGTAAAGAAGTTCCTCCTCACATGAAGATGGAACATTACCATTACTCCTTGTTCTCTTGCTGGCCACCACCGAGAAGAGTTTAGTCTTTACATTCATACAAATCATTCATGAATAAGTTGAACAGCATTGGGCCCAGTAGTGACCCCTGGGGGACACCACTGGCCACAGGCCTCTTACTGCACTCCGTGCTACTTATCAAAACCCTTTGAGCTCTGATATCCAGCCAGTTCTCAATCCACCCCACTATATATTACCATTGTGTAAATAGCATTGGTAAATAGCACCAGTTGCCTAAATGATTGCAAGTGTAATATTGTTGAAGGAAGATGGAATCTGTAGATGCCATCATTGGAAAGATGAGACAAAAATGTTTTCATTTAAGAGTATCAATTGTATATGTGAGCACTGTTTTAAATTTTGGAACTGCACAAGAAAGGAAATGGGAACACCTGCCTTGACAGCAATTAACATAAATTGAGCATCATTTGGAGAGGGGAGGAATGAATTGCTATGACAATAAATTCCAATGTCATATCAAAATGCCCCACATGTAAAAACATTCCTATTTTTTCAGTCTTCAGCTTGTTTTCCTGGTATATTATTAGATAATCATGTTGGACAAAGACTGTCACTTCAGATATGATACAGCAGGGCACAATATGATGGAGTATGGCAGATGTGACAACACACCACAAACTATCAACATTATACATAAACAGAATTTGTTCTCCAAAGTGTTGTTGAGATTTGGGTTCTTGATCTTGTTTTCTCTGAGTTTGTAAGCAATGAGGGGAGGGAAAGCAAGGAATTTTAGCAGCAATTTCCTTTCATCAAAACATAATTTGATCTTTACTACCACAGGAACTGACTTTCTGAAAAGTCTGTATGCTGAGCTGTTTGTTTATACAGTACCAAAGACGGAATGCAAAATCAGAAAGTCCTTCGACATCACTGTGTTTTGGAAGGCCAAACACTGAAGATCCAAGATTGGTCAGGACCTAATCTGGAAAATGATCCGTGAAGCCCAGTTATAGGCACTGAAGGACATAGGTTACACAGCACCTGTTACAGTAGATAGTTTACAGATATTTCATAGCCCTTGAACTGCATGATACGCTACTTTCAAGATCCGTACTGGTGGGGTTTTTTAGGTTTTTTTCTCCACCATTCTCCAATAATGTGAGAAACAGCTTGTTTTTGCTTGTTTAGCTTGTTTAGCTGGTGCAACAGTATGATATGGCATTTCAGTTTATGGCCATTTTCTGAACTAGGTGCAACCATGAAATATCCACATAGCTGGAACTGCCTGTGGTTTGTAGCTGCCGCCCAGCAATAAAAAATGCCCAGGAACACGTAAGATAACCCTAATCTTGTCTTTTTCATTAGGATCCAGTGAACTAGATGTGTTTACTGAAGAAAGAATTAAACAATCTAAAATAGGAAGAAAACTGATCCTATTTAGTGAGACCACTACATCCAAATCAAGATTCTTGTTCTGGATGTTGCTGATGATATTAAGAACTTAGACATTAGCAAAACACCACAACATCAAGTTTTTATGTCAGGAAGATGAGAAGTCCCTTCATTAATGTATGTTAGATTATCAAATATTCTTTCCATGTTTTTGTGGGTGGATGTAGAGGCCAAGCGTGACCCTCAGTTATAGACTAATAACTGAATTTGCCAGTAGAGGCAGTCAAGGTAGGTGGAAGCATTATAATAACAGAAGCAAGTCCAAGAGAGACAGGCATGTGTGACAAAAGGACTGACTGAGAGGTTTGAAAACTCCCAGATACATATCATTCTCTGCTGGAATTTACAGCCCCTAACACTGCCTAAAGTCAATACCATCTCTTAAGCAAAAAGAATATCATTTTTCCAGGGTGCATGTAGTGTGTTGAGCATTTCTTGGGAAGCAGTAACATGAATATTGCCTATTTGATTACTTTGGAACCATGTAATCAGTTTGGTAGTAGCCAGAGTGAGAACATAATATTTGGATATATTCTTGTACTTGAGTGGCTGATTGCAAATGAATGCTCTCATGCAAGAGAAAAGCAAAGGAATAAAAAAAGCTTTAGAGTACTTATGCAAAATCACAAACTCTCTTGTGATGGTCGTTGCAGCAGGCTCCACAAAGGCAGCAGTAGATTATCACTCATCTAACTGAACTTTACAGGTTACAGTGTCCTTGTACATATTGAATATTACCATGGAAAGGTGTCATACTGGGACTAGCAGAAGAGAACAGCACTGCTTCCTACTCTGCTGCCTTTCTGTGTTTGCACTGGTAGCTGCCATAGCTATCCTTGCTGACGTCAACCAACTCTTCTGAATATCCTTCGTCTTTCTTATTGTCTGTGAAATTCTTCTTACATTTTCCATGAAATTTTAATGTCGAGTTTGAAAACGCTGGTTCAGATGTCCAAAGTAAGGCACAATGGGATCAGCTTCCTGAAGACCATCATCTCATGCAAGAGTGAACTACTGAACTATCACCATCTACTATACTTCTAAAAAAGCTATTTTAAAAGGGGAAAAAAAGAAAGCTTGCTTTACTGGCTCACACACAGCTACTTCTGCTCTTGTAATTATTTCTTTTCTGCTAGTGATTTCTGCTATTGAATGCGTAATATGCAGGTACCATACAAACTCTTGCTGCCTAAATGAAATATATTAAACATTTTTTTCTTTTTGTTTCCTATATTCTGCTTTTTGTACAAGGTTAAAAGGTTTTTTACCTTATAGTAGAGAGAACATTTGCTTCAAACATTCTCCTCAGGCTACCTGGGTTTCCACACTCTGCATGTTAACTCTCCATTTCCTTCCACTTATGATACACTGCAGCAGAAATGCCATCATATATGGAAAAGCCAGGAGAAGAGAAGGTTGAGAAGGTATCTGATCAATATGTATAAATATCTGAAGGGTGAATGTAGGGAGGAGGGGACCAAATTCTTCTCAGTGGTGGCCACTGATAGGGCAAGGGGCAATTGTACAAGCTGAAACACAAGAAACTCCATTTCCATATGAGGGAAAACTTCTTTACTGTGAGGGTGACAGAGCCCTGGAACAGACTGCCTAAGAAGGTTGTGGAGAGTCCTTTTCTGAAGATCCTCAAAACTTGCCTGATTGTCACCCTGTGCCTGTGCTCTGGGTGTCCCTGCTGGAGCAGGGGGCTTAGACTAGATGATCTCTATAGGTCCCTTCCAACCTCAACCATCCTGTGATTCTGTGATTCTGTGAAAAGCACAGACTGCAGACTCCTCCTTTCACCCCTTGCTTCTCTGTCAACAGAATGCCCATTCTCACCAGAGTTTTCCCAGAGGGCTGCTTCTTCTTCATCAAGGTTGCATTTAGCTATTGTAAAAGGTACTCAAACTCAGTAAAAGTTAATGGGAGCTGCAACTTTCCCTAGGAAAGTATTGATGGTAATACAGGAAAAACATGTTACAGTAAAAAAAGATGTATGAAGCTAAAAATTATAAAGTAAATATTTGAACAACCAACTAACCAACCGAGAAAATGGGAGGAAAACTAATTTATATATTGCCTTGTCTCTGCCTGAATGAAACATAGGAAGTTAGAATATCTCTAAGCTCAAAGCTCATTCCAAGCCAATAGTAGTAAGAACTAATAATAGAACTAGTAGAAAAGTAGTCATGAATATTCATCTCCGAGGTACATAAGTAACAGTGATTACATTTTCACAAAGTATTTATTTTAGTAAAAGTAAAGTCCCTGTACTGGGGCTTTGCTTAGGTTCAGTATTTCCTGTTTCATCTTGTCATTTATTTTTTGATAAATGCAGAGATACACATCTGGCACTAGGGATTGTTTTTCTGTCATATTTCTCTGGTTGCTTTGACTGTTCCAATTTTACAGTGGATTTAAGAGGGAGAGTAAAATTCCACATATATAGTTGCTGATTTTAATATCAATATTCAGTGAAATTGAAAAAGGAAATAAGAAAATCATACACCTATTAACCTAGAGGTCCAGATTTTTTCATTTTGACCATAATCACAGAGATAAAGAAAGCATGGCTATTTGCATAGCATTTAAAAAATCATTCAGTTAATTTAAATTCTAGAGACTTGGGTCTTACAGTGTTACTTATTTCTATTATTCCATGAAAATAAATGTTTTCTGTTTGTCTGTCCCTGGAACAAAAAAAAAAAAAAAAAAAAAAAAAAAAAAAAAAAAAAAGCCAATATCTTTAATTTTTCTTCACTCCCAACCAATTTCATTTGTCTTGGTGCAACAAGTGAGGTGCGTGGACTAGCAGCCCCTTCTTCCCTGACTCACAGGTTTGTTTTCAGTCATCACTGGGGACCCCAGGGTCCCTTGCCTTCGTTTTGGTTGATATCATGTTATTAAATAGTCTTGAAGGGATAGTGGAACCATCCTATTGCCACCAGCTCTGGTTTGTTTTTTTTGAAGAACTTCTCTAATATTCTGCAACTATTATTCAAGTCATATCAAAAGAAACTCAAATTCTTATGTTTTGTGCAAATATTTCTCTTTTACATATGTGCTTTTGCTCCCAGTAGACTTCCATTTCTTTTTTTCTTGTCATCCAAAACTGCTTTTCCATCACTTCCATCCCTAAAATTCCCATCATCCTGAAATTCAGCAGTGAAATTGCCATAATGACCTTAATGTAATTTAGGAATATTTAACAGATGCAGAATCAAAATTCAGGTCTCACGTGGTTCTGATTCTGCAGTGCAAATGATCCTGGTAGAAGATGTGAGAAGCTGGACATTAAATAAAGTTGTTTTTGAAGGGTCTGTGCTCAGGGATGTCACAATAATATATGGAGAAAATGTGCAACCAAGCCGAAAATAAAGAACGAATCTGTCCCATGGGTTAATCATTCAGCTAAACCGCCTGCACCACATGTCAGGACAAATGTCTTTCATAAAAGCATAATTTGATAAATCTTTGGAGGGCAAACCATGTTACTGCCACTGTAATGGGATATGCCAGTAAATTCTCTCCCAGACTGTTCTAGACAAGTGCATTGCTCATTCCAGTATGCTCCAGCTGAGAAAGAGAGAGCCTTCCAAAGAAGAATCACCAAATGCTTTCTGTCAATGAGAGGATGAACTGCTAAAAGCTCTGCCTATATCTGTGCTAAGACCCACTTAACTCCTCTGGATCCTGTCTTAACTGAGATCAAAATGAGGTAGGAAATGCTGTCTCTTAGGGAGTCAGTTGTGGAAATGGCAGGTGGTTGCTTCAGGATAAATACTGACAAGATGCAAACAGGGTTATTGGTTAAAGTATTGAAAGAAAAGAATTTTGCAGTTGTTTAAATGCAAACAGTTTTCTTGAGAAATGTTGTATGAACAGTAGTTTTTCCAACAGGACTTTAGTTGACTCCACAATTTCTTCTGATTACTGGGGGAGCATATGGTTAATATAAGGACCGAATTATTCCATACACATCATTTTGCCCTTGCCAGTAGATATAAACAAAATAGGAAACTCATATTACTATTTTCTTTTATTACTTCATTTCTCATTAATGATGAAAATCATTAACCTGAGTGCCGCCCTTTCCTTATGCTTTTCTACCAGGCAATTTCTGGGTTGGGGTTACAATACTCTCTTAATCCACTTTTCTCTATCTTTGACCATATGCTTTAGGTTTCCTACAATTTTGTTTCAAAATATTTAGTGCCTTTTACTATTTAATTTGCTCTTTAGCCTTTTAATTTGACTCCTGACATGTTTTTCTAATACAACAACGCTCAAAATATGAAATGTGAAATCATTATGAAAGCCGTAATGATACAGCTTGTTATTTTCACTCTAAGTAATCTGCAAAAAAAAAAAAAAAAAGTTAGCAACAGAGCTCACACTTGAGTTTCAAATCTGACATTCTTCTTTGTAGAAATCAACTTTTTCAAACCAAGGTTTGAAGATAGTATTAAAGAGTGCTTCTGTAGCTAACAGCACTGTAGAAATTCCCAGTCATCTTTGGCTGCAGTTCAAATGACCAGATACTCCATCATCACCTGGTTAAATGCAGGCAGCTTTGGAGTGAGTCTGAAGCATTGCAGAAGTTCTGGATTAATAGAAATATGTTATAAATACTCAATTATCACATGCTGGTTACATATTTCAGTTTTATATTATGTATATTGAATTCTCCAAGATGGTCTATTTTTTTCTAGAAATCAAAACTAGTGGAACAGTAGATATATGAGTGCTGATGAGCAAGAAAAATAGCAATATTATATTTTATGTCAGTTTTGGCAAAGATACTCTGATTGGGGTTTTTTATTTACCAAGTTATGAACTACTAAAACTAGGCTAAAAATGCTGTGTGTGGCTTAGTTGGCAACATCCATAAGCATTAGTATGATTAGCTTAGGAATGTATGCTTAGAATGAAGAATATTAGCTTAGGAATTAGTATGAAAGCTTAGTATGATTAGGAAGGATAATTCTACATTTACCTGCAAAACATGACAGTATCATTTGGATATTTATTTCTAGAACATCTAGAAATCAGCACTTCTTTCTTGCATAAATCATAGTTCTTGAAGCTATAAGTTGTATCAAGATACAAAGATGGAAAATAGTATCAGCAAAGACGACTGTTGAATTGGTTTCTCTCCAAAAATCACTGGATCTGGAGTCTCTGAAGTCCTACCTGCTGTGCACCCATTTTAATAGTTAGGGCATTCTGCAGCTGCAGTTCGTGCAGGGGTGAACATGGGCAAAAGAAGCAACCAATGCAAGACCAAGTTCAGTGTTTCCTGTTGCAGAGTGACTGTGTGGCTAGTTCTTGAATTAGAGCAACTTGCTATTGGCTGCATCTTTCTTTTTCTACTTAAGCATAATTGTGAAAGAAGGAGACATGGAAGCAATGAGTTATATTAGGAGTTAAAATCGTATGCGATACCCAGATACCATTAAAAATTGTTACTGTTCCAGTGACAAAAGAACATTATAGAATAATTTGAGTAATTTGAATTTAAGAATACTGATTAATATAACCTATAAAGAATACTGATTAATATCATCTACAAAAATACTGATTAAAGATATTTTTCCTTTTTATTATTTAATAATACAGGTATTTATGTAGGCATGGACTTTGAAATACTATCTAATTATTTCTATTATACTGACATAATAACCATAACAAAGTGTTGATATGTGAAAGCAATTTCTTGAGTTTTAATTTCTTTATTGTCATTTTTAAAGAGCAAGCTGGCTGTAATAGACAGTTGCAGCCCCAGTGGGGCATATTTACTGCTGTCATGTTCTTGCTATATAGGTCAGCCTTCAGTTCACTGCTTTCATTTTTAATATTAAAATTACAGATATTAACTGGTGCAGATTTACAGCCATGGACTTTTAAAAACATTCTTCTAAGAATAATTATTTCTCCACTATCTTTTTTTTTTTCAATTAGATCATCAAAGACATATTCATACCAAGATGAAAAGCATTGTAAGACATTGTTGTACACTTATCATCTTGCTCTGTCTACAGCTCAAAAACAAAATATAAGCTTTGTGCTTAGGTCAACTAAGCCTGAAAACAAACCTATCTTTCAGTGCAGCAGTGATCATCTCCCAGGCTGGTTGTGAAAGATTTAGGGAGGGATGGGAAAGAAAAGCAAAGGAGAAAAGGTAAAAAAAGGGAGGAGAGAAGATGAGAGGAAGGGAGGAAGAAAGGGAAGAGGAGAAAGGTGAATAGAAATGTGTATTTCAGAAGGAACCAACTGTCTCATTGAATCACACAGCACAGGACTGTAGTCTATATTTACTGTGGTTAATACTTCCTACTTTTAAATGGATACGCTTAAAGTCTTTAGAATCTGTACTGAGTAAAGAAATATATAAATTTTCACAATGTATTTGCCATAGCTGAAATAAAAAATTAGAGCAAAATAAAAAAATATATTTGCCCCAATGCCTGCTAGCATCAGGCTCTTTTTGAGAAATATGTAATGATTCCTTTGCTCATGCTTCCACCTGCACTTTTCTGAAGTAAAATGTGAATATATGAATATGCATGTGGTCATTTGTATTTATCTTTTGGTTATAAAAATGTGTTTGTTTATGATCCAGGATGTTTCACAGGTCTTTAAGACTCTGTAGGTCTGTTTTAACAAATATTATTTTAAAATCTGATTGACAGAATAACAGTAGTGATGATACTTTGTGAATCTAGAAGAATACATACATGTGGAAGCAAAGAAAAACTTATTTTCTATAGTCCTGACAATTGTTTGGAGACAGGTCATTGTTCTACTCTGATACAATTTACTTTTATATGTATTAAATAATAATTATCCTTCTCTTCCCAATCACTACCGAGATGCATAGGTAAATCCAAAGGACAAGTGTTAAGAATACAGGAAATGATCATCTCCTATTAGTTGCTGAGATTGATTCAATGTTTTTTAAATAATTTATTTGTGTTTGAAGAAAATGCACATCATTTATCTTCCACAAGTCTCTCTCAGTAAGGGTAAATATTTTGCAACTTTAAAAGGAGGAAGAAAAAAATCCATATTTCTTTATGAAAACACCAAATATTTTCAAATGTTGTTTTCAAACCAGAGAAATATTTGCAAGTTTCATCACAGCACTCTTCTTATCACTTAGAAATGTTGACATCCTAATACATTAAAGTTATACTTCACTGTCTGCTATAATTAAAATATCTCAGTACGTTGGCTTAATTTGCACTGTCTGTGAGCTAAATTAATTGTGCATTCTCAGTCTGCAGGTCACATAGAAGGATTTACTGTGTATTGATCTAATCTGAAATTAATTCTATGTTGAAAGTACCTTGCAAGTGAGTTATCTAGGAGAAAACAGGGTAATGCCACTACTTTAAATTAGAGTGATACGATAAAGATGAAGATCATTTTTCACAGCTAAAATATTAATTTTAACAACATGAAAGTCACAATACCCTTACAGAGATGAGATACAGTGAAAGTAATCTGCAAAACATCTTTAAAACTATGAAAGTGCACAGAAACTTTTCTTACCAGTTTTAAGTAAATAAAAATAATGGAATTGCTGAAAAAGAGGCACAACAAAAATGCAGGGTAGGAATGGGTACCACAGGAGATTTGGAGAGGAGGAGTGGAAGATCTCTAATCATGGTTTCCTAAAAGACTGTGTTGGAGTATGTCTTGCCATTTTCCACCTGCGTTCCAAACCAGACCAGTGCTATCAAATTCACCCTCAGGTGAGACTATATTGCATAGCACATGCAGAAAGAGAAAACACATGAGCTCTTCACAACCAAGCCCCTCAAATTAACTTTTTTTTTCAGCTTAATGGCAAGCTTCATCAGTGATATAATACTTTCTTTCACAATGCTGATAAAATCATCAAGTAGCAGAAGTCAAAGAACTGATCTCTGAGAAGTGTCATGAGAAACATAGTCACTCAGTAATGATTCCCTATTTATAAGTTCTGTTGGGACCTGTCACTCAATCAGTTCTAAATTCATTAGAGCTATGTTGGTTTTATATTATACTGGTTAATTGATAGAGATGTCATGTCAAGTGACAAACTAAGTCAAATGCATTACGGGAACAAGTCTGCCACATGAAAAATATTACCTTTAGCAGCCAATCTCCTCAAGAAGTGACTCCACTAAGAGCTATTTTATTATTTTGCCCAGGATCAGTGTCATAGCTGATGGTTCTGCATGTTATCTTGTTCAGTCTTGTTAACTACTGATGAAACATTACCTTTCTGTCGGCTTTTTAACCAGCTGTTGGATGAAATCCTTCTGGCACTGCTGGTTTGAAAATGTCAGTCCTTATTCATCACCCTATTTTGAGTGACACTTTACTTAGAACATAATTATTCATCATCCTGTGTCAGGAATGCTGCTTGTTCACCTTCTCTCAAATGCAAAACATAAACTTTTTTGAAAGAAAAAACAGTCTTTCTAAATTATTTTTGGGAACTCCACTTCTACCTAACAATGTACTAATACTTTCAGTCTGTTATTATTTTCTTAATTCTTAAAGGTTTGTATTGTATGGTCCTTAATTCTTTGATTTGTATTTTCTTGTTTCACCAACCAGTTTTCTATCCTTCTTTGCATATAACCTACAACTTTTACTATCAGTGTTCCAATTTTTCAGTCAATATTGCTGACAGTGTTATGAATAGAATTATGAGTGCTGCTATTTAACATCAACCTTCCTTGGGGCTGAAAGTAGGCTAGCTAACCAGTTTTAATTAGTGCAGTATAGGGGATAAGATTGAGGACTAGAATGTTTTTGTAGTAGTTTTAAATCAGTTTTAATTCTTACGCATTTTTTTTCTTGCAGAAGTATTGTGTGCTTTTTTAGCATGAGTGCTTATGAAAAGGTTTATATGATCATAACAAGGATTTATCCGTGCATTTATGCATTTAGCTTCCCTCTCTCTGTATCTCCATTAGTATTTGAACATAGAATTCAGTTTTAAATCACGTCTATCAGTATTTATAGTCTCAAACTTTACAACAGACTGAAGAAAAATCAGCCGTCAAGATAAGTCAGAAAAAATTAACTGTATGAGAGAGGGCTGTCGTATTCTCACACCTAAGAAGGTCCATATGTGAGCGTGGTATTTTACTTGCCACAGCTGTGAATAGAGCCCAAACTGGAGTCTGTGTGCTATCGGAGGCAGATCTGTGGGAAACAAGGCTCCCTTACTTCTCATAATCATGCATGAAAATTACAAATTTGTTCAAAAATTATTTTGTCTATTTGATTTGTTCATAATTGTTTCCAGCATTGTAAATTGGCCATTAAAATCACTACGAATGTGGATGAACCCCTGCCATGTTTACTAGGAAGTTGTTTATTTAAACCATAGTAGCTCGGTTATTAAGCTAAAGCAACATATGCATGTAATAAACACTTCAATAAAATAAACCAGATGAATCATTCTTAAGAAATGCCTTTCCCTCTGCTGAATATTAAGGAAGCTGAGACAACTAGCTTAGATCAGACAATAGATTTTTGGGTAGTTAAAATCCATGAGATTAATCTGGCCAAAAAGAAAGCCCATACTGGCTCACTGGAAAATCTGTTTTATGTGTGTACTAATTTTAGTGAAAAAGATGTCAGAATCTCAATATGATCTCAAATGTTATCTATGGTGCCTTTATCCCTCTTCTAACGTGTCAGTTTAAGAGCTTGTTAAAGTTGGTCTAGAATCTAAAGGCAAGTTGTCTCATGAATTTATGAAGTATTAGAAATCAGTGCCATACCTTTAATGTCTATAATTAAGAAGACAAATGGCATACCAAAAGAGAAAAAGCTACTATATATAGTAGTGTAGTAGTTTCACTATAAAGTATAGTTTTCTTTGACTGTGGCAGAAGTTTAGACATGGAGTAGGAAAAACATAAGATTTAGTCAAAGGCTTCCTAAAGTGGAAAAATGAGTTAACGGTCTGCCAAACCTGAAAATAAAAATTCTAGTTAATAATTATTCACCAAATTCTACTACAGAGAACTATATCTTTAAAAAACAGCAATCAGTCAGTCATTCAAAACAATATTTTTAAGCCTCCTTAGTCTGAAAATTTGTCTCTCTCATTCATTTTAATGCAGCATAGAACAATATAATTGTTCTACATTTGACTACATTTGGCTACATTTAGCTACATTCATTAGCCAAATATGAGACCAATATTTCATTTACACTGATGGCACTCCAACAGTGCTTTAATGTGAGTGCCCATATAATTTATAACCACCTGTCAATCCGTTTTATACTGCTGTATTGATGTCAAATGCGTATAAAATATGGTATTACTTATCCTCAAATATTTTGTAGGAAAGAGATAAAAGGTAGGTATTTTTTTAAATTCTAAGATGTTTATTGTTTTGAATATTTTCATTTTTATTTTCTCTAGAAAGTGTAGTTTATGATCTTAATTCTACAGATGCCACAAGCAGTTCCATGAAAAACATGGCCTTACAACCTTGCTAAGCAGTGTTGATTTGGTTTTGTTGGCTTCATTTTCCACTCATCTGGTAAGCTGAACAGGTTCACTCTGCAGTTAGACAAGTGCATCCACATCAGTGTAACCAGATAAGAGCAAGTTATTGCAAGCATGAGGAGAAAAGAGGAAAGAGAAACAAATGGATGATGTTTTGTTATTAATTTGTTCAAGTCATATCACAAAACATCATATGATTTCATCCTCCTGTTTTGCCTCATTTCATAAGAAAGGCCAAACTAAATTACACCAAACTCACTATCCCAACTGCAGCAAAGAATTCTTTAGTTGAATGGACTGAGTACTCCCCATCATGTTTCTCTTTCTTGAACTCTTTTACATTGTAAAATTCACGACATCCATCCTTTGGGAAGGAGTTCCAAAGATCCATTACCCAGTAAGTGAAGAATCATCTATTTTTATTTGCTTTGAACATGTTCTTTATGGGCTCCATTTAGTGTCTTATGGTTGTTTTACTGGAAAAGAACAAATAATTTCCACCCACTCTCTTCATGCCACTTGTGATTTTACAGATCATGGCTAATGTCTCCTAGATTATCTCTTTTCTGCTAATTCCCAGTTTACTTGGTCATTCTTGAGACAAAAGCTTTTTCCTACTATTGACCGTATTTGTTGCTTGTTTTTCAATTTTTTTCACTTTTCCACTACACCCTTTTTGAAACAAGGGGAACAGAATTGCATGATTGAAGCTGTGAGCAAACCACTGTTTTCAGTGGCACCATGTTCTTTGTTTTGTTCTCTATTCTCTTTTTGACTCCATCAAATAATGAGGTAAGCTTGTCATCCCATTATCGTACACCCAAATCTTTACTCCAAAAAATTAATAGTCCTCTTGGAGTGCCTTGCTTAACATATGGACCTGGATTTTTTTTTTTTTTTTGTTACACTTCATATTTATCTAAAGTGAATTTTGTTGCATTTTATTGCCTCTTGAAATTATTCACTGCCCTTATAATTGTGGATAAATTTGCATCATTTTCAAACTTTTTGACTTCATTGCTCATGTCATTTTCCAGGTCTTTCATAGAGTTGCTAACTAGGAGATGTAACTATGACAGCCCACAGATAAAATCAGGTGGAATCAGGCCTCTTCTCTATTTCTTACCTTTTAGTCAGTTATTTATCCATGAAAGAACTTTCTCTTTTATGCTACAGATAGTTCTGTTTCCTTAAATATTACATATGTGTGTGTGTTTGTGTATATACACATGCATAGGTGTGTATATATATGTAGATATATATATGCACATATATATGTACAGATAGATAGGTAGAGTTTTTGTAAAACTCCCAGGTAAGTTCAGCCTGGTCCAGACAATTTTTACCATTCATTTTCTTAAATTGTTCCCTAATCTCTTCTTTGGTCACATTAAGTTGAGACAAATCCTCTAAAGACTCTTGCACAGAAGGACTCTGATGTGGAAATTATTTATCTTCTTTGCAGTGGCCTAATGTCATTTCTAGCTCAGATCTTTTCTCTCTCTCAAAACAGATGTGATCACATTTTGCCTTTCTCTAATAATTTTATGGTCTCTTTCTGGAAAGTGGCAGTGAAAATTAAGAGTTTAATCTTATTCTTGATCTCTATGTCACTCTATTATTTTTGATATTTCTTTTATGCTTTCCTTAAAAAAGAGTTGGATTTTGCTTTCTTCATTCTTTGTTTCTTATTGAGCTGTCAAAAGTAATACCATATTTATTTTTGATAATGGATATAGCCAGCTGAAAACTCATAAATATCTGAGTAGTTTGACATTTCTTTCCTATGGGGTTATCATCTTTCATATAGGAAACTGAATTTAGTGTGATACTGTGCTTTCAATAATTCTTTTCTTTCTTTCTTTCTTTCTTTCTTTCTTTCTTTCTTTCTTTCTTTCTTTCTTTCTTTCTTTCTTTCTTTCTTTCTTTCTTTCTTTCTTTCTTT
>VZSG01000946.1:156119-239974 GCA_013398315.1 Nothoprocta pentlandii
TCATTTCCATTTCCATTTCATTTCCATTTCTATTTGTTCCTTTTTATTTCTCTTTTTCTTTTCCTTTTCTTGTGTTATTTCATTCAATATTCAATTCATTTGTTTTCCTTTTTCTTTACCCTTGTTTGCATATATCTTATTAGAAAATCTATCAAAAACTCAGGAAGTATCATTAAAAGAATAAAAAAATTTGAAATCACTACATTATAACAGTTTTGATGATTTTTGATTACAGTAATAAAAAATATATTCAGGAAATAGGTCCATGAACTCTTCCTTTGTTATCATTAGCTGTTATTTTCCTGATTAATGGGGAAAGGAAAGAGAAGTATGAGCTGAAATGAGTATTTCAATTGAAGAAGCCTCAGGCTCTCACATATGAAAGGCAGAACTTAATTAGCAGACTATTATAAGGCACAAAAGCAGATTTGATTTGAAACAAAATGAATCAGTTTTACAACAGACTGTTTTTTCTCTGAGGCAGTTAGCACATTATAAAGTCAAAAAGTAATATAATTCATTTGGAATGCTTAAGTTGTATAAGCTCAAATTTCTAAAAGTTCTCTATTCATTCTTAATATCTTTACATAGACCCCATTGATTTGAAGTAAAGAAGTATATGAAAATATACAAATTAGATTTTTTCTTATTTTTTTTACCAAATAAATAGAAAAGAAAAAAAAGTAGTAGTTATCATAATCATCATCATCATTATTTCAAATGCAACCATGAAATACAACATTATTGGAATTTTGCACAAGGTAAGAAGTTAAGATCATTCAATGAGCTCCTTGAGAAAGACCAACTTAAAGCATTCACTACGTGGAAGATGTAAAGATATGAGATTTTTTTTAAAAAAAGGATTCTATAAGTGAGAAATTAATGACAGATGCAATCCCCCAAGAGTAATAAAACCTCTGTTTCTATCTGATGTCAGTATTTTTTAATACAAGACTGATCTGAGCTATGCCTCCTGCTGCCATAGTAGAAATACTTCTCTACTAGTCTATAAAAAAAAGGAAAATAATTTTCCTTTTGTTTACTTGAATTTCTTTACTAGTGTTTCACAGCAAGGGCGCTTAATGAATTACAGAAAATAAAGGAACTCAAAATGTATCTGACAAAGTTTTACAATACTTTGTCCTACCAGGTCAGTCATTATACATAACAGTCTCATGCCATATTGTGACACAAGAAGAAAATGCATAGGAGAAAGTCCCACAACGTACATTTTGGGACCTATCAAAAGATTTTCTCGGATTTTTTTCTGAATTAGACTGCAAACCTACAAAGTGATGAAAATGCTAATTGCAGTCAAACACAAGAAATGGAAAGTTTTAACATAGTGTCATAATATCAGCAGTACATTGGTTACAATAATATATACCGGATGTTGACCTCAATTCATTTTCAATTATTTTTCTTAGCTATACAAAAAATGGAGAAAGAACAAATCACCTTGTGGTAAGCCAGTATTTAAAGAGCAGTGTAAGAAGAGGAGACATTTGAGTAGACTACCATGCAATATGGCAATATTCAAGATCTGAGAGCAATTCAGAAATATCAGTGAGTATTTTGCATATTTTTGTAGCATTGTCATAAAACAGGCTGAACAAGGGAGAACACTTCCTGCAACTGAGAGTCCCAATAGATTCATTCTGAGATAAACAAAACTGATCAAATGAAAGAGATGTTATACCTTGAGTTCCCTCTGTAGGCTTGATAGTTATTTTTTTCTAATATTCTCTCATTTACAGAAAAGAACAGAGCTAAAGAAATTGATTCAATTTGCAGTTATGAGCCTTCTCCAAGTCATTAACATTTTCTATTGGCATGAGGTCAGATTTTGCATCCAGTTTTCACTGTGTATATATCTGTTTAAGTACAGACACACACATGACGCTGATTCAAGTTTCACTCTTTTGTTTCGTTTTTTTTTTTTTTTTTATTTTCCAGGCTATTAGCAGTACTAGATATATGGTAAGACCTACTTACTGAGTTTATTACATTTATTGAAGAAGGCTAGGGCACAAGGCATAAACGTTCAATCCCTGTGTCAGTTTTGACATCCAAGTATCAGTTCTGTCTGCTTGCATGCAGTAATGCTGAAACTCCATTATAAAGAACCTGGTTCTAGTTTTTGGAACATGCTTTTGGTTTGGCAGGTACTGCAATGCCAGTGACCTTGGGGGTGATGTTGTTCTGGCAGGAGAGAAATCTCTCTGCCTGGATCAAAGCACGAGGTTAACATGAGAGGGAGATAGTTGTCCTTGTAAATTGCTTTTTTAGACAATAAAATCAATAGTGTGATTAATGAAGATTTTTTTTCATCCAAGTGAGTATTTTCTATTTCTATTTTAAGTTTTCTAATCTAATTCTAAAAATATCCTTTATTTCATCCATCAATAAGTTGCAGCTAAGCGAGAGTAATACAACCATTTCGTGGTACTGGTTTTAGAGACAGAGGAACACAATAAGAAATTTTAGACTTGAAGAGGAACCCAGGTAGCCAGAATGTCCCAGAACATCAAATAACAAGGAAAAAAGCAGTCTCAGGCAACAGAAAGCAGGCGTCACTTTTGCCTTGCTTCAGAAAGCACAGCTTGCACAGGATGGGGCTCTCAATAGCCTTCTGGTCACTGGAAATGCTGACAGCTCCCAGTGGTTTAGGACCTTCCTTGTGCTCCTTCTGGAAAGGATGTGGACACTGACATGTAAAAGCAGGGTTCACGATCATGCCAGGTGCTGATCTTCAGCACGGCTCCACTAAGCCAAGGCTTTCATTTTTAGCTATTTATTTCAACCAGCAGTGTAACCAAGGGAGGACACTAGTACAGACCCTATCTTACTTGTCTTGAATTCTCACCTCTTCCTTTTCAGGATCTCTCTTTTCAAAATCAATGCTCTGTGAGTTGGGAGGAAATAGTACTATCACCACCTCTGCATGATGTGGCAGAGAAGCCAAATATCTGCACAGTGTCACACAAGGACTGCAAAAAAAACCTAGACGGTAAACTGGTCTTCTGGGCAAAATCGCCCATCTCTGAACTGGATTCCCTCATTCACAAGTTTGATGCTCACACCCAGGCTCAGCTCTCTGGGCAGCTGAAGCAGATACTTTCTGAAGGCAGCAGACAGACAGACATCTGAACAGTCTGGGCCTTGCTGCATTTGAAGGCAGCATGATCATGATTACTGTCAAGGAAGGTGGTCCTTCTTGGTAGCAAGCAGTGGTTGTTGATTTTGCCCATTGCAGGGGTTGTTCCTCGTCAGCAGCAAAGGGAGTAACAGTTACACCTTGGAGTAATCCAAGCACCTCATCAAGAAAAACACCATATGCATATGTGTCACCAGAAGCAATATGGAAATCAAGACCCAGCTTGATGTATTCCCCTTTATTTTACCATGAATAATGTTCTTTTCAGTGTCATTCAGTGATATTGAAAGATGTATGGTTACTTTGCCCACTGACATCCGTAAATCCTGCAAAGATCTGAAAGATGGGAAGAATTATGCCCTTTTCCATGCCTACTTTTGTCATTTTGCATTTGCAATCTTTCCTGCCTAAATTGGTCTCCATAATTATCAACTACAAATAACCATTAAGAGCCCAAACCCGCAAAATCATTCTGAGGTTCCATGTACTAGTTTATTATTATAGTAAAATTGAGTTATAAATCTGATATGTATGGCCATAATGTTTATGTGGGCGCATGCAGAAGTAAAACAAAATCAGGGTGTTCATGTGGGAATTTGCTGATGCAAAGGTTTGGCAGGAAACTGCTGCTAAGCATCCCAGATGCAAAGACAGCGAACTGAAGGAATGCACTGTGGAATGTTTTATTTCCATCTGATGGGCTGGCAGCTCTGAGAATCATAAAAATTGAGATTGGAGGCTTGCCATTTTTGAATATTTTTGAATTTTACAGGCAACATGAAATGTTTTGTCCTCCCCTTTAACTATAACCCTTCACAGCTCACATTTTTTTAAGGGCAGCTAATGAATAGAAGTTCCAGTAAAAGGGTTGCTATGGGAGTCTATGAACTTCCTCTATGCATTTTTTTTCCCTTCTGTATGCACATCTCCTGTCACTGGAGAATGCTTCAGGAGAATTGAAATAATAGAACCACAGTATCAGAAGATATACTCACCCCAGAGTCTGTACCTAATAATCGCTAAACAAGGTATATAGCATGCAGTTTGGTTTTTAAACAACTTAATATATATTACTGCAGAAATCCTTTATCATGAAGTGCAACTACTTGAATTCTATATTACAATAATGCCTCTATTCTGTTAGAATATCTGAAGGATAATCCATATAAAAGACTCAGAGATTTCAGTTGTGGTCACCAAGACAGGATTGTAAATGTTGAAGGTATATAATATTCCCATTACTGGTGCCCTACTTTTTGAATATTGGTGACATTCTAGAGGCTGGTTCATGTGATGGAGTCTGTGGGTTTTTTTCCATTTCTAGTACCCTGGTAATATGAAATGCCAGAGTTAAATGTAAATTTATTTTCTTATGAGTGCACCTATTAAATGTAAGGATATCTGAAAATGTGTTTAGTGTGAGACAATTTAAGTCCCTTCCTCCATCCTCATTCCTCTGACCATTTCCTTTATGAAATATTATATAGATATTAAAAAAAAGCATTGCTAAAGAATAATTTTTTCCCTGTTTGGTGCCTCCAATTGAGTTGGAAACATGCTATTGCAGATTTCTTACAGTCCTCTGTCCAAATCATATATCTCTTCAAACAACTCATTGTACCATGATTGGCAGAGTACCAGAGGTGAGGCTTGCAGAAATTCATGTAGGTGAAAATGAATAATGGAATTCACATTTTTTCCTTTTCCTTCACATTTCCATTGACTGTTTCTTGTAGTACAATTAGAGTGATGCATTACACTCAAGATCCACTGATATGGTTTTAGAAAGAACCAAAGCATAATCTAATTGGCATAAAGAAGGAAAAAACAGGAATTTCTATCATCTTAGCAATGAAATGTCTTCATGATAGACTTTGTCTTCATAAATTTGATTCTTCATGGTAAGAAGCACAATCTTTTCTTAACCTATAAGATCATTTCACCACATTTCAGCATTTTTCTTTAAAGGAACTGAAATGTTTCATCTGTTTCCCTCCTGACAAAGATTTAAGTTGTTATTTCTTCCAATTACCTCTTGGCAGAAAACTCAGCCTAGTTTTAACATCAAAAATATTTTTTACACACATGAGAGAATGCTTGTACTTGACCATTTGCTCAGTAGTGTACAAGAACCAAAGTGAGCTCTAAGAGCAAGTAGGTATGGGTTATTTTTATATTTTTTTATATTTTTTATATTACTCCTGTCTTTGGTAAAAACTCAAGCATAAGAATGTATATAAGAACAGCTGCCACATAAATATGCTTATTTTTGATCTTCAGAAGCTCATATGGAAAGCTCATTCTACTAGAAACAAAGACAAAAGCCTCACAACCAGCTCTCTATGGAAATGAAAATGTTGCTTTCATTTGAGCACAACCTTTGGGATTTGGCATGTTTCTGCACTTTACCAACAAAGAAGCACTATTAAACCTGCATAATTTGTACAAAATCAATTTTCTTATTGAATGTTAAGTCTATTGAACGTTTCTACTGCAAACACTCTGGGGCATCATACTATTAGTCTTCCAAAAGTGGTAGAAAAATATGTTGTATAGCTAGAAAAGAAGCAAGTGTGATAATAACATTTTCATCACAGCTCTAATTCCAGGGCCTGTTATTTCTCCCTTCAAGGTTTATTGTCATTTTGACAGATTTTTTTTTGGTCCAGATCATCATGTCGATAGGAATCCCAATCAGAAATATGGAATAGACATCAAGAAGGTACCAATAATGCTGCTTCAAAAACCATGAACCTTTTTTCTAAGAACATAATTAGAAATAGTGTAACATAAAATCTTTAACCTTTCATGAACATTTAGTCCATCACATTTCTAAATGTAATGACTATTTATTAGGAATGAGGGCACCTATAAATTTTCCTCTTATATATTTAAAAAATACCTTACTACTGCCACCCATTAATACTATTAGGTGTAATGATTTTTGAAGAGGAGGAATCTGGTGGGTATTTTAATCTTTTCCATTTTTGTCCAATAAAATGTTAATGTCCTTTTTTTCTTTCCAATGTAAAAATCATTTTCCATAGCTGAGCTCTTAAGTTGCTTTTGCTGTGTCATAAAAATCATACATAATGAGAACACAGAGAGTTGAAAGACTGATGAAGCCCCACCAAATTTGGAAATATTTAAAAGACTTCAAATGATGCAGTTCCATAAAGTGTATCATAGTATGGAAATCTAAAGCATATAATTGCAAATTTCTCCATTAAAGGAAGTCTTATCATTGAATTCTTTAGATAACCTTATGGAGAACATAAAATGTTATAAATAGGATCAATTAAATGGTTTTCTTTTAAGTCAAATCAAAATGAGGTTCAATTTTTCTCCTTTCAGTTCTTAGGGCAGATCTGAATCCATTTAAAGTAAGGACTACAGTGAGCTTCAGATTGAAACTATAAAAAAGATTTCTACTTCAAAGATTAAGTGTATAAAAATGATTTTTTTTCACATTATTTACTTCAATGTGTAGCCACACACTACTAGCTGAAACAACGAAAATAAGTTCTTCCTATTTTTTTATTCTGATTAGTAATGTAGAACTGCTCTAAATTAAAAAACAAAAAAGAGTAATACTATATGTATATATATATATGCATTTAACTGAGAGAATAATATAGCTTTCAAAGCTCTAATACTGACAAATAAAAAAAAACAGACCATTTGGAATATATTGATGTAAAATGTTAATTTAAGTGGAGCTGACATTTAATTCACACAAGACAACAGAAAGAATTCCCTACTACTTCTCCCTTGAATTAATTTTCAGAAATGAACCTTACATAAAATAATAGAGCACTTGGATGAATATTTTGCTGCCAAAGCGAGAGTGTTTATTGGATGTTTTCCTGTTAAATCATCTGAAAAATAAAGCAAGAGAACAAATAAAAGATATTTCTCATCCTTCACTCTTTGAAGCTGGAGTCCAGATTTCAGTCTCTAAAGGAACAGAGACTAATGGGATTTGTGCACTTGTGCAAATTGATGTCTGAGTCTGAGTAATCAAATCCTTCCCTGGGTAAGTTTCATAAACAAGTTATTTGTTGCCCTCCCTCAATAGAAAATGGACCTTTTTCATACAAAAGAATGGGTTTAAATTTTGCTGTTTTATTAATGAAACTGAGTAGGATAAAAATTTATTAGCATTTTTTATTTTTGTTATTGTTGTTTTCCTTTAATGATGTCATATTCTTTCTCTCCTGATACTTTTTCTGTGACAAAATTGGATGATAGAATTTGCTTATAAATTATATAAACCCCCTCAAAAGGTGAGAGCTCGGAATTTTGGAGGACACTCCTGAGCTGGGACCAGTTGAAGATCATTTCAACTCAACAAAGTAGCATGATTTCCACAAACAAAGAGAAATAATCAACAACACAAATGTAAATTTGAGAATGACCAAGGCAGTATTTACACAAAAATAAAAGTGAAAACTAGGCCGTATCACAATCTGAAGGATGTTTTATGACTGCATCATGAAAAAAGGACATCTTGTATCTCAGAGATGTAAAATAATAGCTTATTTCTATTCAGTCTTAGTGAAAGTCTCAGCTCTTAGTTGGGTGTAGTTCCACCTGAAGACTAATCAGATACAGTTCAGAGCTCAAGGACTGATAATGCTTTCAGAAAATTGTAAATTATGTGAATACACTATAAATATGAATAAATAGGAGTATTTCTAAATAAATAGAAATAAAAGATATAATTACAAAACAAAATTGAATCATATGCATATTGGTTTTAAAATACACATATGATAAATATGTAAGTATTATTTAAGTATATTTAATATATAGCATATATTAAATAAATGGATAGGACTAAACATTGTTCTGCAAAGTTACAGATTATACTGTAACTCAAAACTTTGTGCATCTAAAGGTTATACTTGAAATCTAGATATGACTATATTCACTGACATCCCATTTTGTCATTTTGTATCTAAATTTATTTGCAGTGATTCACAGTAACCAGAAGAAAACTATTTTTCTTTGAAATATTCTTGGTTATCACTTTTATGAAGTAATGCTTCTTGATGAGGCCATAACGAAATTCAGTCCCATGTAGAGATCAACATTTTCATTCTACAAAGACTCATCACTGTCCAAAAGTTATAGATTCGTGATCTGTTCTTTCTGAATTATCTAGAGGAGGCACAGTTTGTACTCGGTGCATGTTAAGAAAGGGAAAGAACTAAAGAAATTATTTGTTATTCTGCTGCTTTTATGAGAGGCAGATACACTGATAGATGAGCTAAGACATGGCAGGTCATGAGAAATCGCCATGATGATGGGAGCACTTTTATTCATTTCATTCCTCACTAAAAGGAATAAACAATTAACAATTAAAAACATTCAGATCTGTTAGGTAAAGGTAAGATGTCAACAGATAAAGTTGATAAAACTGACTTTAGCAAAAGGTAGAAAATTGCTGAAAATAACAAGCTTTAATATTTTCTCAGAGAGCTAGCAAAGGATAAGGCTTCAGATATTAAAATAATGGTTGCATCCACAATGGAAAAGGGAAGATCTAGGATATGTTATACCCTATAATACCATATATGCAAAAATAATCAAAGAGCTATTTGTAAAAATATGGAAGAAAATAGGGAAAGTAAAATCATGAAGAATGATCAAAAAGAATAAAGTAATATCAATCAGATCTTCTGTAGCACAGTAAAAGACCTGTGGATGAATAACAAGTTGTAAATGTGTATCTTTGGCCTTTTATATTTAATCAGGTCTTCACTGACATTGTATCATAAACAACGTTTTAGATTCAAAATAAATAGGAATTACTATAAAAAGGTTGGGAAATATCACAGATACATTTATGAATAGAATAAAAAAGAATTTTATGAATTGGAAAAAATGCCTTTCAATTAACTGCATCTACATTTAAGCAGGAGCAGTCACCTGCAAAAACAGAACAGGCAACGACTTACGAGCTAGAAATTTTTGTGAAAAAGGAACAAGCAACTGTTGTAAGTTGCAAGATGAACATGTCTAAGCATCATTATATCCCTTCATGATCATACTGGTGAGTAAAGGATGCAGCAGAGGCTTTAATCCAGCTGCAGCTTTCCTCCATCTGTAAGTAGCATCAGATTCCAGATTGTGCATTATGTCCAGCTTTGAGTATCACATTTCAAAAAACTGAAAGTAAAGGGACTTGAAAGAATGGTGAAAAGAATAATTTTAGACCTATAAGAATGTTCCACCAAGGAAAGCTGAAACACAATTGCACCTGGTTAATTTAGAGCTGAAAAAGTAAAGGACACTTCAGCATTAAAAAAAAAAAAAAAAATGAAAGGCTGCTGTATAAGAAAAATATGCTTCTCTGTGACCACAGTGAAAAAGGAAGAGGCAATGGAATATGTAAAATCATGTCTAAAATTAGAAGACTATATTAGATTAGAAATTAAGAAGAATTTTATAATTCTGATAAAAATAAAAACAGTGTTGGCTGGAGAAACTGTGAGATCAAGATATTTTTAATAATAGATTAAACAGAAAGACTTGAAATGACTTGAGTATTACTGATCCTATGTTGTAGTAATAGGATTTATCAGTTTACTTCAGGTATTCTGCTTTGATTTTATATATATATAAATGTATTTATGTATATAAAATGATAAATGATGGAAATTCATAATAATTTAGTAAAAAATACTTTAACGTCAAATACTTTAACGTCATATATAAAGATTCTTATCATGAGTATATTTTCCTTCTTCAACGTGAAACCAATTTCAGCTATATAGATTAGAACTGCCCATGATATGGAGCAATTAGCTAAACATTGAGTTCCTTCCTTCCTAAGTCCTCCTCTCCCATCCAGCTATACACAGTTTCAGAATAACAGGTACATTGCTCACCTGCCTGACACTGCATTAGCCTGACTGGGCAGGCTAATGAGTTGTAGGCAAGAAATTTTTCAATTTGATTGCTTGTTTGGAGAATCAGTGCAGAAGGACCACATTAATCCACATTTGTTTGAAACAAGGTCTCTATAACTTCCTGGAAATATCAAATCTCTCTACCAGTTTCTCCGCACATACTGACCAGTGTTTGCTCTAATAAGATATCATGGAAACCTTTATCTGAGGAGCAGTGGTGCAAAGAGGTGAGCAGTACAGTACATCAAATATAGACACAAGGAGGCTTCAGTGCTAAGAGGAATCTAGCTGTCACCTAAATTGTTGATCCAAGTGCTCTCATGGAGAAAACAGCTCCCAGAGGAAGCCAGCATCCTTCCAAGCCCAAGTGTCAAATAATCAGCACTGAGTAATTTGAGCCCCTTTGAAACATCACAAGAAGTTGCAGCTAGCTTGCGCTTAACCTCGTAACAGCTCTGAGTCTCACATTAAACTCCTACATTTTTATATATTTTTATATTTAACTGAATATTTGACTGACCTATATACCATTGCATTTTTTTTTAAAAAAATAAGGTAATAATTTAAATGCGCAAATGTCTCTGTTGCTTCTCAATTTGAGGGGTACTAAGCTCAGTTACAAAACAGTAATAAATCAGAAGGTAGTTTGCTACATAGCACAGCTTTGCTGTAATTGAGATGCTCATTCCAAAAAAAGCAATTACTTGATCTAGAAACCATCAGTCCCAGCAAAGTGAGATATTAAAGAATCAAAGTGTCCAGTTATGCCAGTATTTCCCGTTTGCAATGCAGTTTCATAAAAGAGATTTTTTTTCACAAGAATTCTCTGCTCATAGTTAAGTTTAAAGTTCACCAGTGTTGATATTTATGATCCCTTTCCCAAACCAGAAGGGATCTGGCGGCTTTTCCACCAAGATATTTACTAGGGAAATAAAAAGAAATGTTTGAGAGAGAATGTTAGCAACAGAACACTAAACAGAAACTGGTAATGACTGAATTTATGCTAGCAATTAGAAAATACTTTCCAACCATGGTGGCAGTGAGGCTCTGAGACAGTTTCCCTACAGAAGGAGAGAATGGTTATGATGAGTTTCAATAAGTTTGTGGATCTCATGGTATGAGGCAATTGCACCAATAGTAGGATTTTTTGTGTCTTTATACTTGCTCTAATTCTTTCTAAATGTAGGCTCAAGAGGGATCAGAAAAGGAGCAAGAAGATACAGGGAACTCTGCACATATAAATTTGCCTTTACACACCCTATTACCACTGCACTCCAGCTCCTACCGCTCACTGATTTTCAGATTATCACCCCCATGTAAATCTTGCAAAAAACATCTGCAAGTGCTGTAGAGAAGGCAAGTGCCCTTGCAAACTGAGAACTTTTCTATGGAGTATGGTAACTCTACATGTTTCTGAGCTAAATTCATTTCAAAATCACTTTGTTTTCATTATTAAATTTTTTATCTAAATCAGCCTATACCATTCTTGATAAGCTATGTACAGAAATTCATAATTATTGGCCTAAATTAGCTAGGTTTCAAGATTTTTTCAAATTATATTACACAGTGAAGTGAGAACAAATGTATTAAGAACATAGAGTAAGTATGGGTGTGCCCTTCTAAGATAATGGCTTACCCCAGGTATGCTTAGAAATATATTCTCTTATATCCAAAAAGGTAATTTAATAATAATAACGCAGAAGGAAGTATTCTTATTTTAATTGATTTATTTTTTTCAGACTACATTATTACTAATTTCCATAGCAATCAACCCAGTCAATTGTTGAAGTGTTTTTAAGAGCAACAGTATTGTATGTATGAATGCTTTAAATGAGCTTTTTATGTGTTTTTTACTCTTTTTGATATCTCTTTGATTCCTTAGGGCACTGAGTTAATAAAATGTATGCTTTTTTTTTTTTCCCCCGAACAATGTCTATGCATTTCAAGCTGACATTTATCCTAGGAAAAGAGTAAAAAAATGTTCCTGATCCTTGAGGTTCTTTAGATGGATAATGCTTGGTAGGGCAAAACATTCTTTAAATTCTTTAAGTAGAAAATGCTTGGACAATGAAAGAGTGTTTTGACTGATTTCCATAACCAAAACTTGGAATTTCTGTAGACTGTCAAAAAAAATCCTTAACTTAACAATACAAGAGTTATGGCATAGATAGAATGAAATAAGTAATTATAAAGCATGTGTGCTTATTTATTTTTCAAATATATTTTAGCAATCTATAATTCTCAGGAGGTAAGATGAGATACTGAGCAAAGTACAAGAAGCTTGGAACGGAGGAATATCAGAGGAGTCACAGAACAAGTGACATGAGTTGTATCACCTTACACAGTCTGAAACTTTGACAGGACTGAATAATGGAAGGAATGAGCAACTACCAAAATCTCCATATTTTAGGAATGCCAAGGGTGCCCTAACAGAGCTGAAGAGAATTTTCAATACCAGATTTATCTTCAAAACACAAAAATATGAAAATTTCTTGCTAGAACAAGTTTATGTTGCTACTGTGAACATTGCTTTTGTCCTAATGAAAAAAGGTGATTTACATGTTTACTTATAACATCTTTCTTTACTTAGATTTTGCTCTGACAGTAATAGCTAGTATGAGCCTGTGAAGATAAATCAATTGTATTGAATTTGCTAACAAAATGCATTATAGGTGTGTTCTTCAAAATATGTTCTATCTATTTTCTTTTTCTCTTTTGTATCTATACAAAATAAATAGCAATAAAAAAGCATTAATCCCATGAGCATTATTCCCTATATGCTACATAAAAGTTAAGAGTGTTATGGAGTAAAGCAAGAAAACACAGTAGGCTACAATGTGAAAGGCTCAAAGGTCAGTTCAGGTACAAATCAAGTTGTACAGTTTCTGCAAATCCAAATAATCGATATTATGTTAGTAGTTACTACTTTGTGAGTAGTAACTTCTTTTTTTTTGTGAATGATTTCATATTTTGGGGGGTTAGGAGATTGAAGGGAGATTGAAGGGCTTTCTGAAAAATGTCACAGGGTTGATTTCTTGGAGAGGTTTTTTTTTCTTTTCTAAGAATATAGAAGACAGTGAAGTTCAGATGCTGTCACATCATGCATCCATCAGGTCTCACGTTTGGATATCAGAAGCTTTTGCTCTAACGTTTCCTTTCAAAATTGCAACAGCATTTTTATCTTTAAACTTTGATTGCATCTTATTTTTCATGCAAGCACTATCTCTTCAAAGTTATTTGCAGTTCCTTTTCTTTGAAAGAATAAAGAGTTCCTGTTTTTCTTAAAATCAAGGCAGATACCTGTTCTATTTCACTCATGCCTACTGAGGTACTGGGAGGATATCTACTTTCTATAATCCACCTTATGACAGGATGCAAAATTAATATGGAAAAGTAGTTTTTAAAGACATTCTTTTGTGTTTTGCCACTACTCTATATACATTTCAAAAGTTACTAATCTTTGCCTTGGCAAGCATAGTACATATTTTTCTGATATTCTTAATTGTCAGAAACCTTCAAATTTTAAAGGGTCCTGTCAGGTCTTGCAGAATTAAATCAAACATTTTTAATTATTTTAAAAAGAATAATACCTTTCAATATATACCTTTCAAATTGAATTAGGAAGAAAATAGAGTAGTAAAGTCATGTTTCCTTTATTTAGATTTGAAAACTAAGGTTGTCTAAAACAACTCTGAGCAAAACAGGTTAAAAGAAAGAAGTTTTTTTGGTGGGTAGAGTGCTCAGATTATTAGAGAAACACTGCATTCCACATCCACATCAATACTCATCTTTCTCAAAAATTAATCACTCTTTTTCTAATAGACTCCTATAGTAAACAATTATGGAAAAAATAAGCTTCAGACCTACTTGACATTTTTAAAGATAAGATAACATTACTTACTTGCTTCTGAATATTTATGTATGTTGTTTTAATTTTTATACTAAAAGTAAAACATAGGAATAGATTTTAAATATGAGGAATTCAAAACAGTGCTTCCTGTGTAGGAATAACTGTAGAGATAAAAGAGACCATATAAACCAGTTACACAAAAAGAATTGTCATTTTTTTATTAGAGATAGATTTAATTAGATTATTATTTCTGAGTAAAGACCTCTCTTCCATGATTTCTGACAAAAAAACATCTTCCTTCAGATCAAATATCTGAATTCAGCTTCCTGAACTTGAAACAAAATTGAAAGGAGAATGTTTTTCCCAGTCCTGACTCAGCATGCAATGAAAGAACAGAAAGCTGAAGGAAACAGGCTTATTTTTCTGTCATTGTTTTTCAAAATAATGTAGCAGGATCTCCTGGCTTCACATAATCTACATCAGGAACAAGCACTTCACCATGGAATGGGGAAATATCTCCTAGGATGCCAACATGCATCTGAACAAAAGCCTTAGCCTCAGTTCTGACTTAAGGAGAAATACAGTATCACAAGCAAAATTCCATTCATTATTTGTTTACAATTCTCCCAAAGTTTTTCTTCATTATATAAGTAGCAATTATTTCTTCATTATGTAAGTAGCAATTATTCAACTTATGTCCTTAACATAATGTCATTATGTCCTTAAGTCCTTAACAGGACAACATATTTTTAGACATAACAGCGTGTTGTTAGTCTATTGTTTAGACAACATATTGTTGTCTAAAGAAAAGCTGCTCTGCAAGCCACAGAAGGCTGGAGGTCAGAAGAGTGTTCAGAGTAAATTTTTTTGTTGTTGTTTTTTAAATAGCATTTTTCCTATCTTAAGGTTTCTTCACAAGGCCCTTCATTTTTCTGCTGTTACAGAGTGGTCCTTGGGCTAGATCTGCCTGATTCACTATAGCCTTTTTTATAATCTTTGTATTACCGTAGACCCTACAGTGTGTATGAAGCAATCCTTTGTGCTAAGCAACTAAGGAAACCACCCTAAATTTTCAGGAATAAATGAACTATCCTTATTCCTCTTTCAGAAAATAGCCATATATCAGTTTCATTTTTGTACTTAGTGAAATGAAGTGCTCATAGTGGAAAATCCCTTGAAACAACTTTGGAAAACAAAAAGATCACAGAACAGGTCTCAGAAAATATTTTGTCCTCTACACACCAGTTGCACATTGCACTGTTTTGATATTATGATTATGATGAGATGTGTGATGTGTGTCATATCTCCTATATATCTTGTGCATTCTTTTATACATCTCTTCCCTCTCATTCCACTTTATTTTGCAAGATCTTTTTTATGCCTATATAACTTAACTTTATTTTCCCTTTCCCATAGCAAATTTACACAAATTAATGTAAGCTGAAAAAGCAGTTCTTCCCTTTCTGTCTATAAATAAACAACAAAAAAGAAAAAGCAAACAAAAAAAGCAAGAACTTTCCAAGGAAGAGGCTCAACTCAGTGACACTGAGTAGGAAGGAATGCAAGGAAATGTGTAAAGGACAGGCTTAATTTGTGCATGTTGTTTTATCACAATGAAAGTATTATGGGAGACATTTGAGGGAAAAATAAAAACATATGCCATGATGTGAAGAAATATTTGTAACTGTAAATATATGGCAATCTGGGCCAAGAAATTGAATCACAAGGTGTTTGCTTTGAGAGGTATCAAACTATAGGCAATGATTATCATTTCTAAGTGCAAACATTACACCCTGGGAATAAGGAAAAAGTATGTGATACTGGTTAGAAAGCTCCTATTAACCAAGAATCATGGCAGGGCTTTACTGTCCCACCAAAAAAAGAATTACAGTTGCCCTGCACCCTGATAGTGTCCTTGCTGAAGAGCTGGAATAACAAAAAGCTAATACCTAATCTCCAGCGGTTCCTAGGAATTGCTGTTTTTTCCTTTCTCCACTTTTAGCTTTCTCCTAGGTTCAGTTTTCTATAATTACAGTTAATTATATTAAATGAATGAAATTAATAAAATTCAAGTGATCTGCACCAGCACAGACTGAATTAGCACAAAATACAAGTTCAGAACAAGTTAAAAAAAGTTAAAAAAGACAAGTTTTTTTCTTATGTACATTTTAACATTTTCTTTTTTTTTTTTTCTGAATTCCCATAGGCCCAAAGCATGTAAGCTCTAGGATATTACTACTGAATTCATCAGTTAATTTGCTTGTTCAGTGACTTAAATTTAAGCACAGGGCAAGGAACCTATTTTAGAGGCAGAAAGATCATAAACTATATGGAATCCACAGTGATACATTGAAGTAATGAGATTGCAATATGCTATTATCTGAATTTATGCCAGCTTGTGGCATTGAGAGAGTTATGAATACAGTGTGTTTTCTAAGTATTTATTTCACATAAAAAGAGAAATAATTTTATGAAAATGAAACATGCCTGTAGGACAGATCAGATATATTGTGCCATAAATAATCTCTGTTAAAACTAAGAATGTCCAAACGAATTGCTGTATGGATTAAGTCCTAGCAAAGGAAAATGTTTCTCAACTGAAAATGAAATACAGCACAAGATAAAGAAGAAAAGAAAAAAAAAGAAGAAAAAAAGAGATTCCTTAATCTTTGAACACAAAAAGAAATCTATTTTGAGCTGAGCACAAATACTTCTTGATGAATTGCATCTCTTATTACTCCTCCTCCAAATAAGCTTAAAAATGATCTTGGCTATGAATGGAAGCATCTTTAGTCCAACTTTATTTACAAACTTTTAGCTCGAATATATTTCCCATACTGTACTAACAATCTTAAAACTAAATTAACTGATTAGTGGCTTAAGGACAGACTAGATAATTTTCATTAAAAGAAATTGAAAAAAAAAAACCTTAGAACATGTATTATATAAATATTCTAAATATTTTAAAATATTTATCAAATAAATATTTATTATAAAAGAAAAATATCCCTTTTGCACCCTGTTCACTTGCATGCTCATCCATGAAGGATGGATTTGATTTTCAAGGAATTTGGATGAGAGTTATCATATATAAAAAAAGGTTTATTAAATGTACAGAATATACAAATTAATTAGAGATGTACTGATTGTCATCCATTAAAACATCATTTGAGTATTCTTCCTGATGAAAACAAGCTTCTATTTCATTTTTGGGACTTACTATTTGCTTTATTTTTTGGAAGGGAGCAGGAAGGAGAGGGTTGCACAATGCAATCCCAATGCCTTGGTTGTTTTGAAAGGGAGAAGGTTTGGATCCTCCAAAGAAATGCAACCAGCATTGCACACCATGACCTTAGCCATGCAGTGTGTTCATTTTTGTTGCTCTCAGACTTCCGTTAGGTGACTTTTCCAATCATTGCCAAGTGCTTTGTTCAGTTCTGTGGGACTCTGTGGCTCCACGCAGCCCAGGGACTTTGGCCAGTGCTCCGAGACACCCAGCGGTACTGGCTCCATTCCTGGCTCCAGTCCCAGCTCCGCTTATTAACATAATCCTAGACTACAAGCTGCAGTAAACTGTGAGAAAAAAATAGTCATCTGACCATAGGATTATCAGGCAGAGCAATAAAAATTTCACAGTTCAGTCTTATTTCTCACAGGTATAGCTCAGGTTCCTGTCCTAAATATTGTTTCTGCTATTTCTGGTACAAGATTGCGTTTTCATTGTAAAATTACTATTCTTGCACCACAGGAAAAAAAAGTCTGGAAGCAGAGAGAAAAGACATCAGTGTTGGACATTTTCAAACATTATAGTCAGTAGATAGTATGGTTATAATGAAAATAGGGATGAAACCCCATAGGAACATGAAAATAAAAACTCTCATATCAAGAAACTAGAACAAGGTCAAAAGGGGACTGTGTAACTCTACCATATACAAATACAAAATACTAAGAAAGTTCAGGTCTTCTCAAGTGCATGGTGATGATGCCTGCCTGCAAATTTCCAAGTATTCTGCAGCATTTTTTAAGAAAAGAAACAAGAGATTAGAGATAGAAGAGGCTAAAATGGAAATCTTGAGATCAGCCCAGGCTCCCGGAGCAGGATCACTGTTTCTCCATGGCAAAGGGAGTAGAAACTTCTAAAATCTTCTAAAACTTCTGACAGACTGCCTAGTCAAGGCATTCAGGGATTGCAGTCCTCACAGCTAGAAATCCTTCTGATTCTTAACTAAAATCCATTTGCTGTAATTCAAAGCTATTATTTCTCATCACTCCCAAAAGAGGTAACTTCCTTCTTTGAGGTTACTTTTACCATTACATCTGTGATTTTTGATACAATGGGAATAAAATGCCCACCAAAGAAGATATCACTAGACTGAGCTTATAAAAGACAGGAGTCACTAGTTCTACCTTTTGAGGTAGGCTTGAATAAGTTGTTCTAGAAAACAAAACAAAACAAAAAAGAAATAGTTAAAAACTAAATAAAAGATATTAAATACTGTGGTAAATTCTATATGTTGAATAAGGCAAAAAAAATGGAGGAAAAGAAAACAGTAAATGATGCAATTAGAGACTTGTTTGTCATCTGTCATACGAGTACTTAGGGTTGGTATTGTTTAAATTGTTTGCATCTTTAATATTCTTAAACTTTTGAGTTCCTATTTTTTTGTGATAGCTGCAAAACTAAAATGCATAGAATTAACTGAAGGCAAAAGAGACGTTAAGAATGTAACACATGCACAGAACAAATGTATCTCTTTTTTACTGATTCAAAAATATATTTTAGGCATCAGCATTTTCAGCTTGAACG
This sequence comes from Nothoprocta pentlandii, assembly GCA_013398315.1. Lineage (NCBI taxonomy): Eukaryota > Metazoa > Chordata > Aves > Tinamiformes > Tinamidae > Nothoprocta > Nothoprocta pentlandii. The sequence continues at coordinate 174,851 of VZSG01000946.1, forward strand.
TCTGTTGCAATTGCCAGTGTAACTACTTGGCACCTTAAGCGCACTGATTGATAGAATATGTAATGTTTCCATTAAAGAGTAGCAGATTCAAAACTCCAGTTTGTGCAGCCCTTGTTAGAGTAGTTATGTTCTTTGTAGTTTTTGAAATTATATGTAATCAACTTCATACATGCACCTTCTGCAAACTGTGCAGTTGCATGCATTATTTTTTTGGCAGATCCCCTTTGCAGACAATTTTAAAACAGCTTTCTTATATGTTGCCAGGATACCAGATTAGAGTGTTAGTTTTCTTTAGTGTTTTCATTTTCTGCCACTTTCGTTTCCTTTGCCTTAGGTTCTTGGTACACTGTCTTCTGCTGGTACTGTTTAACTTCCTAGACGATGTTATCTTATTCCCTGCTACAATTGCAACCAAGGAGTGCATAGGGGTGAGGCACAAAGGCTGTCTGCTTACCTCAGCTAAAAAAGAGAATATCTTGACTAAACTGACTTTAATTGGTTTACTAGTTACAATTTACTTTGTTACAATTACTAATTGGTTCCTTAACACTTGAAAGATTTAGTATTTATTGAAGATCGAAAATGCAACCCTAAGATACAAGGGATTGAATTCTACCAAGATATACAAGAAGCTTTTCATCCTGAAATGAAGAACAAGCAACAATAACAGCATTTCTATATAAAATGTGCTGTTGTCTTATAAGTCATCAAGCAAATGAAAAGTATTACATCAGAATTACCAGACAATTTTTTTTTTTATGCTTTTATAACTTTTTACCCTATGGTGAAAACATTGAAACAGTAGCAAGTCTTCCGGAAAAGTGTTTTACAGGCATAACTACTTTCTTGTAATCAGTCATTTAAGTAGCTTACTATTTTTTAATTCAAAGTAGCATGCAAATTGTCTATGAAAATGCTATCTAATAATTAAAAAAAAAAAACCCTATACTTTCTCAATAGTTTTCTCTCTCATAGCTGCCTGTGTAATCTTGTTAAATGTCTAGCAATTTGAATCCTTGCTATCGTTTCTAAGTTGTCAGTAACTACATTTACTGTGTAGTAAATGCACAACGCTTGTGCCTAGGGAAAACTATGTTCTTATACTCATTTATTTCCCACCGGTTTCAATATATGTAGAGCATTATCAAAGATCACCTTTCAATTCATGGCTTCAGTCCATTAGAGCAACATTTTTGTAGATTGAATTTATCTGTTTCTGACAGTCTAAGCTTTAAGGGAGACATTTCTAGCTCTTATAGCAAGCAAACATATACTCTGAGTCGGCGGTGTTTAACATTTCTTGGTCAGTGGGCAAGCATCTTGAAAATCATTACAAATGAAATTTATAAAATGGATTTTAGGTCTCCCAAACCAAAGATCCTTATCAGTAGTAACTTAATAAAACTAGATGCTACTCCATAAAAAGGATTCTACGGACCTTTTTAGATGTCTCTGAATTTTAGTCCAAACTAGGTCTAACTCTACTTGTCAAAGTGACATTTAGCCACAGTAGTGCAGGACAGGGACTCTTATGAGGTTATACAGAATAGATAATACAGACCTGCATACATATATATATATATAATATATATATATATGTTATATATATATATGTTTTATATATATATATGTTTTATATATATATATATACACTCAACAAATATACAACTACAGTATTCCCTTCAAATTTCTCTTCAAACTACAGAGAGATTATAATTTTAAAATTGCAATTTTTAGACAAACTACTAACTGCTTAATGTCATTTCATCAATATTAAATGAAACATCAAAAATACTGCTTTTTTACCTTTACTACTATTAAAACAAAGTGCATTGCCAATTTCCAAATAACATTCATCACATAAAAACATATGAAAAGAAGCTTGAATTTGGCTGACTAGTTATGCTCTGCTTATAAGTTTGCAATATTGATAGTTCCAATTTTGTATACTTCTTTAGTAATATATAACTTTTTTAGTAATAAATAACTTCTTTGTGAAGGAAGTTATATATACATGCATACACACATATATACATATAGATACCATGTTATAAAAAGCTTTAAATACATATAAATATATGTATAGAAAATTCTTAATACTTTCTATGACTTTATAGAATTTGGACTCCTTCCTTAAAGTAATTATGCAAGCATCCACTTTTAGTGATAATAGTTTTCTAGTTTAAAACTTCCCAGTTTAAAATGCAACTGCCACAGTAGCAGGTCTAGAGACAGTGCCATTTACTGTACTAAACATACTAAGATCATCAGAAGATAACGTATTTCCTCAGATCTTAGTCTCTTTACAGAATCTAATTTGAAACTGTCCTTACAGTCTTAGTTGCTAAATTAAAGTAGTTCTGGGAGTCTGAGTTTTCAGGGTTTTTTTACTGCAATTAGAGGAAAAAAATCAAGGGGAAAATATTGGGAAAAGGGGAAAAGGAAGCCCTTGGAGCTTCCTTTGCTGCTTCTCACTCCGTTTCAATTTGCACTGTTGTAGTTACCTAACCAGCTCTGTTACTGCTATGAGTGCATGACTAGCTGCTAGCACTACGGCTGTCACTATTCATGTTACAGACCTCCCCTTTCCTTGTCTCAAAAAAAAAAAAAAAATCCTGATTCCTCATTTAAAATGGTTTCCTAAGAAATGTCTGACTATGTCTTGTTTGTTTTCAATGAAGTTGAGAACAGAGTAGAATTACTTTCTCAAAGTATTTCTCTAAGACAAAGGTGGGAAAAGAATACTGGAAAAATGTCAGTGAGGATTGTGAGAATTTTTTTTTCACAGATCAGAAGAGATTTTTTTTTCTTTACCTTGTATTGTTACTGCATTGGTGTTCCTTCCTCAAAAGTACTAAAGAATCCTCAAAGTTATCCAACATTAAAATGAGCTCATGCATTTTGAGAAACAAACAAACAACAACAACAAAAAATCGGCTAAACTATCATTTATAAAAGAATTTATGAAAATAGTATTTTGAACAGTTTTGCAACCATACATGTATAAACCACACAGAAAAAGAATTTTGATAAGGACAGTCCTACAGTACAAGTTTGATGTTCTTTTTTCTTTTGTCTACATATTTAAAATATAAAGGGTAAAAATGGCAATTGTGTTTATTCTGTGATACTCATCCTTATAAAAAATATATTTTTCAATGTTTCTTCCTAAAGAAGTGAGTTCAATGTTTCCAAAAATCAAGTAAATAAGGTGTGAAATCACCTTAGAATCAACTTAGTCAGAATTTTCAGAGAATTAAGTTCTGAACATGTATAAGAGAAAATAGATATAAATCTAAAGAACTTAACAGTCATTTTGAATTTGAAAAAAAAATATTTCAGAGGAAGAGACATATCCAGGAAGGGAAATACTTGTTCTTTCATTTTTTAATGATCTGATGATAATGCACATTCACTTATTAAATATATATACATATATATTTGGGCAAGAGAATATACTTTCCTCTAGGCTAATTATTTTTGGCAATGACTGAGTCATTCTGACTGAAATATTCTCAAACAAGTCAACATGGAGTTAACAGCACAGCACCTAAAAATCCCACAAAGAAGGTAAATCTTTGGCAAACTTAGTAGAAATTGAAAACTGAGACAGAAGAAGCATCTGCTATTAAGGATAAAAGGATTTTCCTCTGTGTTCTCCACTCCGTATGGCATTTAGAGATTTCTAATTATGAGAAGTCTTCCAGTTATGCACTAGAAACAGGAAAATGCAACTTAAATGACCATGGAATAATTCATGAAATTTTTGAAACAATTTATTAAATATTACAAAGCCTGTTGGTAGGAATACTATAATGAAAAAAAATACACTAAATTGTTTGCTTACATTAATTATTTGCAAAAGGTTTCCTTCAGACTAGCAAAGCTGGGTAAGTATCATTAGGACCTGCTCCCTTTACAGATACAACTTACGCTGTTTTGTGCAAATGCATCCTGTCAGTGTAGCCAAACAACAAATTAGGATGCTGAATTATGTTACAACATCCATTACTAAAAGGTATCTAATCATCAGGATTGATTTTTTAACATAGGTAAAACACTGTGATAATTCTGTTGATCATCAGTTATGAAAAATGCTGGCATTTGAAGAATGTTGTAATTGCAGTGGAACTCTGATGAATGAGAGGAATTTTAGAAACATTTCTCTCATATATGTCATCAAAATAAATCTTTGAAATATCTTACTTATACCTGAATATATAGGCATAGTTTAGTGATAATTTTCAAATGGTTGCTGTCACGGCAATATTTGTATCCTAACACAACTGGCAGCAGGTCAGTTTTACTACTAAACTATTTCAATTAGCAGGCACTAAAAGTGCCTTAAATGAATGAAGGCTGAAAGTTTAAATGAATGTTATTAATTATACTTTTCTCATCATTTAAAAAAATAACATTTGATTTAACTAGCAGAAAACAAACAGCAAGCAGGTACAATTGAATAATTTTTTGTGTGATTTTCTGAATAATTCTAAAAAAATACAGGCCGCCTAAGTTTCACTAATACTGTCTGAGAAAGGCATTATTTGTTCTCTTTTTCCATGCTTTCTTCCTGAAGACAAATGAACAGGAAGTTGTAGCAAGTTTCAGAACAAGAAGTCTTGTTTTATGTGTATAAAAATACTTACCCCTTTCCAAAAAAAAGAAAAAAAAGGAAAAAAAAAACCTTTCTTCCTGTTAACTGGCCTCTGAAAATCACAGAGAACATTAAAGTCAGTGTTTTCATTTTGCTCTTATTGTCACATAGTATTAACGCAGCAAAACCAAAGGTTACTTTTAGCAAGATCAAAATACTTGATACAACAATCTTCAATTCAAATTGCATTTTCCTCACTAGATGCATTAAAGAAACCTAGTTAAATATTCAAAGACTGCATTAAAGAAACCTAGTTAAATATTCAAAGACCTGATTTCCTTCTATAGCAAATATAAGAACTATTAAGATATCATTTTAGAATCTTTTTAAAATAATTACTTCAGCATGTCAGTAAATATTATAACATAAAAATTAATGTCATAACAAGTGTTTCATAAATCATAAAGTCAGAAAGCAATAATCTCTTGAAGCAAGAAACTTTCTGAATAACAAAATTAATTAATCAAAGCAATTTATCAGTGCAATCATTTATGTGGTTAGTACTATGGCTAGTAAATAACAAGATGGAAAATTAAAGCAGGAGGTAACTTGAGGAAATCTCCAAGGGCACACATTACTCCAATTGTGCCAGAAAAAAAATAGACAGTATTATTTTAATTTTGTAATAAATTTGAAACATTCTTCCCTCAACTAAAATAATTGTGGTATGAATTGTCATTCCTTAAAAATCTACAACTGTTTGAAAAAAGCATTGATTTATAATATATTGATATTTCCCCATAAAATTAAAATATTTCTTCTTTTATATAGTAGCAGCTGACACTGATGGAAATTTACTGTCTAGATTGTAGCATTAGGCATTTAGTCTTTTTGTTCCTTCCAAGAGAGATGTAGGAATAACTTACCATAGAATGCTGATGATTTTTCACATTCTAGAAAAAACGAATGTTGTAATTCACTTGGGGATATCTCTACATTATTACGGACTGAGTTATTTTTAAGTAGCATGAGCAAAATATGCGGCTTTCTTTTGCTTTATATTTAGCACTTCGCTTTTTTCATGTCAAAATGAATTGGCAATGAATTTTCTTTTTAAAGCTCAATAGTACTTAGAACGCAATAAGGACAAGCAATATATATCTCTGGAAATATTTTAATTATTACCTTATTGTTAAACTTAAATTGTTGATTCAGTAAATCCATTGAATTCTCATCTTAGAGCTGGCATCTGAGTTTTATGACTGTCTTAGATCTGCCTGTCCTCAGTTGTGTTATGGACGTCTCCTAAGAGTTGTGTGTCAGTTAGGCAGCAGAAAGTGCTATGTTCATGCTTTCCTTTCAAATACATGTCAGCTAAGCCTTTCCCAGGAGAATAAAGATCTCACCTAAGCAGTTCTAGCAAACTTTACCAGCAAAAGACTGAAACAACAGAGAAAAATGCCCTATAAAATTCTTCTGGCATCAAGAATTTGGGTCTGAACAGTGTTAAAATCTAAATGTGTTTGTAATCTAGCTTTTCCTCATTCCCTTAAGTTATGAGGAAAGTAACAGAATGCCTTTACTTACTGATTCACCTTTCTGCTTACTCCCTGACTACTAAAGCGTTTGTAGCTCTTAGAATGGTGTAACTTTTCAACACTTAGAAAGCAAGGCCACATCAAGCTGCTTAGCTATTTTCTATACACACCAAACTGCAACTGTAGAAAAGCAAAGGGCACCACAGTTAGGAAGTTACCTTGCATTTGTTGAAGGAGGTCACATTTGACAACATTCTCAAAACAAAAATCAAGAAAACTGTACTGAAAACTACAGTATTAGAATAAGTAGGTTATTTAAGATATAATCAATACTCAAGAGCTTGAGTAGTAGAAATCTTTTCGGACTATTACAACAGCATAAGTATACATTAATAGAAATAAACTATGGCAAATATTTAAATCCTTGGTAACAATCCATAAAGAAAACTAACTGATTTTTATTTTTCAGGTTTAAAACTAGCTAAATGATCCAAATAGTAATGCCCAAAAAAGTCATTGCCCACAAGGTTTTAAAGCAGAATACTTTGGATGTGGTTTTCAAAAAGTAAGCTTTATAACAGATAAGAAAGTAAATACTATAATTTTCTCTAAACAAACAAAAAAAAAATCTTCCTTCCTTAAGTAAGAGTAAATATATTATATTGCTACCCTTATAAAAACATTTTCAAGATTCATCTGACTAGATTGATCAGGCAGGCTTGATGATGCACATCAGATAACAATTAGATCTATTTGCCATCTATTACTCCAAAATCTATAAAACTCATATTCATTTATTTTCCCATAGTTATAACTGAAGTAATCAAATATTCTTTTGTTTATAGATCAAAAACAAACCAGTGCTGATGGTCTGCAAGATGTGCAATTACTTTTTATGAAAGCAGTAGTAGCCTCCTTTCAAAGAGTGACACAGACTAAAGGGGCCAGAAGAGAGATGCATTTCATTTGATAAGATTATGGATCTCTTGACATTAGCCATATGCTCTTTTCCACTGAAATAAGGAGCCTACTGGTCTGCGGTAATAAGAATGGAACAGTCAAACATACAAATTATTTACCGGCACACTGTCAGACCTAGAAATTTCAATGTTCTTCTTGATGAAAATCACTGAGAGATTCAGCAGCATAACTTCACAGAAGATTAATAAATTATAGGTAGTGCCTTGTGGATATATAATGTCTTGTTATAACTCTAACCTGTGCTTATGTTACCCTGAATTATCTTCAAAGCAAGTAGTAGGATAATAAACTGAAAAATACTAGGACATCAAGGAAAATGGTGGGATGCACCTGGATTCAACTTAGACTGTTGCCAATCTTTTTACTGTAAAGATTTGACTGATCTTTCAAAAAGCCTGCCTAAAAAGATTGTAATATCTTCAAAGGTAACACACACTGGTAATTCTAGAGGAATATAAACCACAGAATAAAAGAGATAAATTTGCCTTCATTTATGAAAACAGACAATGATAGTTTAAAGCTATGTTCATTTTAACTCCCAATTCATTGTCAAGGCATAATATTGGAAGCTTACATTTAGTGACTTAAAATTAAATATCTTCATTGAAAGTGATGCCTATATCTTTGAAAGTCAAAATACATTAAAAAATGTATAAAAATATAAAGTGAGCAGTTTTTTTTAAGGAAGTGATCACTGAAGAGGTTATCTGTCCAAAAAAAAATCGTGATTTTCATAGAAATGTTTTTGTCATTACTTAAAGTACTTTTTCCTACCTGCTCAATGCCTTCGACAACTCTTGGTGATACCTGATTTAACACACAAATAGTTTTTTCAGGCTGCATGTTTGTGAATGTATTTGAAGAGAATTGCTGAGATTTTTGTTTCGTGATGAGCTCAGCCAGCACTGAGGTCTGGTCTGATTCCTTTTCTTGCTTGCTTGTCCTGGCAATCTGTTTTTGTGAGCACATGGTCAGATCCACTCACTGAAAAATTTACCAATTTTGGACAGAAGCAGGAGAGCTCTTTACTTGGTTGCTTTTCTATTAGAACCTTCTCAAGGATTAAAAATAATGAAACAAAAGTGCTTTGACAGAGGAGGGGCAGTTAATGATCTTTTCAAAAACAGCTGGTCTTGAAACAGTACTTTCTTTCAAGGAATTTTTTTTTTACTTCCTTTATTTTCTTTATTTTCCATTCTACATAGACCAAGATTTTATATGCAAAGTATACTTTTGTATCACCTACCTTGTTTCTATTCATTTCTAATTTCACAACAGAAAAAAAAAATTAATAATGATATTAACAAATCAAAGAAGAAGCCAAACAGAGAAAAAATAAAGAAGTGTCAATTAAGAAGAAATTTATAAAATGTTTGGGGGGTAATTGATGTAGCAAAAGTAAGGTTCTAACTAGTACTTATTACTAGCAACCAGTTATTACTAGCAACTTATTACTAGTACTCACTAGCAACACTTATTTTTATGTTATTTATACATTTATTTTATAATAAATATATATAAAATAATATACATTTATATTTTATTTATATGTATATAATTATATATATAATTATATAACAGTTATTTATATATTTACTTTAAAATAAATAAGTCGATTTTTTGCAGCTCTATGCCATGAAACAATATCTATGCAGTGATAAATGCACTAAATTCTTCTAGATTTCAGTGTAGTAGAGAGAGGGATTACTCTTACACATTCCCACACCATTTATTTTCAAATAATTCCCAAATATTTAATTTGCCTTCACTTGCAGTGCATAACACACTTTTTTGGTGCTCATGGTTCGTGTATTAAACAGACTCAAATATGACAAGAAGCAGATCTAAAGGATTAAATTGGAGTAATTAGATTAATGCAATACAATTACAAAGTTGACCTTAAAGATCTAGAAAATTATTCATCCTCCTTGATTTTTACATTGAGGACTGTGTCCTAGAATCAAAGTCCATGATGAGTTAATTTTGATTATAAGCATAATTAATGACAGCCATATTGCTCAAGATCAAGTTGCCTGGAAATCATCTGCATCAGCTAAGTGTGAATTCTCTTTGAGGTTTTAGCAAGTTTAGTCATCTTTTTCTTATAATGATATTTTACATCACTGTTATTGTTATCGTTGTAATAAGCAGAAACTGGAATCTTTGTGAGCACAAGAATGAAGAGTAGATGAAAATGAAACGTGGAGAAAAAGAAGTTTGAGGAGATCTATTGATGGAAAGGCATCACATATGCCTGATAAGTTCTGAAATGATACCTGCAGTTCTACAACCACAGCACTCAGATATGTTCTCAGATGCCACAGCCAACAACACACATGGCCAGCAACACAGGCTGGACCCTGGGACTTGGTGGCAATTCAGATTGTGCACTATGCAAGCTGTCCCACATGCTTCTCAGGAACCTCTTGAGACAACCTCCTAGCATTCACTTCTACTGCCCTCTCCTCTATGTGAGCAGGTTGCTCAGCAAATATCTGCCATGGTTTTTTTTCCAGTTTAGCTCAAAGTGGTATTGATTGCTGCTGCTAGTGAGATGCCTAAACTCTAGCAACATCCTCAATGAGATCGTAAGGTCAACTAGATCATATATTTCCTTGTCATTCAGTTGAGATTCAAGTCTGATATGTATGATATTGCTGCTGCCTACACAGAACATCTGATCGTGCTTGTGACCAGTTTGGGATATCCTTTTCTCTCTAGAGAAGGGAGAATAGTGTCCTTCTAGGACTTCTCACACGCTACATCCCACCAGTCTAACATCCGAATGCTATCCCACTGGCAAGACACCATCTGTCCTTCAATCAGACCTTGTGATTCTCTGAAGCCTAGTCGCTTGACACTTTAAGTTCTCAACAGATTTCTGTTCCTACTCAATTGCTGGGATCTGAGCATTCCTAAAAAGTCACTCCAATGACACCTGAGATAATAGCAGCTGTAGAATATCACCAGGTGAGCCTTTCCTATTATCAGTGATGTCACATAGGAGGTAAGCCTGTCCCCTGTTCCTTCAGCTTCCTCACTGGCTGCAGATAATGAGATTTGACATAACAATTTTGAAGGGTAGGAACAGACCAGTTCTGACTAGAAAGTATGACGGATTACTATGATGGATTAGAACAAGGGGTGATAAATGTTGTGAATCTCATTGCAACGTTCACATCAAGGTGCAATTCTAATGGACCACTGTCACTTTTGGAACTAAAACTACAACCTAACATTTTTTTTTCCAATATAAGTGAAGCCAGCCACCATCTCTGGTAAAATAATCCTGTATTACTGCAAAATTACAGTAAACTATCCTTTGCAACTGATAAGGTTTCCCTAGCAAAGGTCCAGCTGAACAATCAGCACACAGAGCTATGAAAGATTTATGCAAATTTATGCTTTGAAAACAGTTATATATAGGATGTCTGCAATTTCTTGGGTTGGGTTTCAGAGGTCTGGGGTGGAGGGGAAGCTGAAAACTAACAAGGTACCTGGGATTTCTTCAGAGTATGATGAGAGAGTCAGGAGTTAATGAGCATCCATCAGATGTCAGAATTCAGTTTCTCTCACTCTTTTTATGCATTTGATTTCCCTGCCAAAAGAGCCAATGTGTACCACTGAACAACAGGGAAACTACACACATGATATGGACAGTCACAGTTTTAAAGTTATTTTGTTATAGACGTGTTTGTGGGGCACAATTTACAGAGTATGCTTATCATTGAATTTGTGCCACAGTATACACATATGTGAGGTTCATGTGTGAACATAAAATTATTTTAGTTAAAAACTGACTTTATTTTTAAGATATATTGTCAATCTGAGATCCAATAAAATCTAAAACATAGAGATTTTGGTTTTCTTTACTTTCAAATTTATAATCTGTTATCATTAGTGTTTTTTATTATCAGTTCATAGCCACAAGTGAAAATAAGAAGTCCTCTGAAAAAAGAATTACTTATTTAATTACTTACCCTCTATTTATATTAATTAGAAGAAAACACTTTAAAGAAATTACACTTCAGTCAATAAAATACTTCCAAATGTAATTGGAAACAGGACAAATGAAAACATTGAATTAAGAGAAATCTGAAGTGCTTATAGGCACCCGAAGGATATTCATATCACAGCAAACAAACCATGCAATGGTTGTAACTGGTCTAAGGAAATAAAATGTATGACTGTCCATAAGCTAACTAGTAAAATAGATTCCAGTAAAGCTTGGATTTTTTTAGGAGTCAATTGAATATCTACAAATTTATGACACTGAAGATGGAAGTTTTCAAAGAGATATTTTTGAACTTTACCTTGTAGCTTGTCAGTTTGTCAGTTTCCTTAAAGTATACAAAAAAAAAAAAAAAAAAGAAAGCTTTAGTTTTATTCCATCCATGATGTGTATCCATATCCAATATGATATCTCATTCAACAGTGCATATTTGGCCAAGGGGATTACAGTGATAAGGTAAGAGGGTTAAAAAGTGAAGAGAAATGAGCTTAGACTCTCAGATTAGGATATTAAATGGTGCACACATGCATCCAAAGAGGCTGAAAATTGTTACTGCCAACATCACATGAAGGCATAAATTTTTTCGGAAAAGCTAGCAGAGACACATGAAGATGGATTTGGAGATTTTTCATTCCCTCTCAACTCTTTCAACTTCAACAGTAGTTATCCTTGATTTTTTTCTCTCTCTTTTTCTTTGCTTTTCTCCCATGAGTTACTAAAATGCAGTTGGAAAAGGATGTTTTTTCTCAGTGGAAATTAGTAACAGCCTTTTCCTGTTCTGTTTTATTTCTGCCTTTTTTTTAAATCTACTATGTCGTGTTACTGATACAGTTCTTAGAGTCTTTTGAGAGTTCTTTTCTACGAATAGGGTTATGAAAGGGGACTTCTGTAGTGAGAGAATGTTTTGACCTCAAGTAGGTTGACTCCTCCTAGAATATGTGATGGAAATCCCTGTGTGAAGAATCTTTTCTGTGAAATCAATTGCAAATGAGTATGAAGAATACAGACCGTTTCTCTGATGACATTCTGCTTTTTAAATCAATAATAAGGGAATACATAACTATTCAAATTTGGACGATGAAAATTTAACTGTGAGTACATAACAGTGTTTATTTGATTGACCGTTACTATTAACATCCAGCAGAAGCATTTTCTTCTTCCGCTTGCTAAGTTTTTAAATGTTTCCATCTGGCCCGAAGATATTATCAGATCAGATTATGAATATATAAATTATACAGCCTGTGAAACACTAAGATTTGTATTTCAGTTTTCACAGAAAATCAGATGGAACACCTGCATATACACTATTAAGTCTGATTATACACTTTAAGCAGTGTCAATCATTTCCACGAATAATAGCATTTAACATACTTTTTTATTTCATTCAGAACTTATATTTTTACTTCCCTTACCACAAGCTCTCTTGTGATCTTACCTATCAGTTCCCATATTATTGTGCCCATCACTGTCTAGATTTCACTATGACAAAATCTTTACCCACATTAACATTGCTGACTTTTTCATTGCAATGAATCTCTGTTCTGTGACTTCCAAAAGTTCCAGATCTCTAGACTTCAATATAAAAAAACAGTCTATGCTTCATTTCTCTGCTGCCTCTAAGCTATTCTAAAGAACTATCATCCAGTTGAAATGTCTGCTGAAATCCTCAAAGACTAGAGATTTGTGCTCTTGGCATAAATCTGGAAAATGAAAAAAAATGTGGGTTAATGCTTTGACTTCACAGCATCACTCATATGTTACAGTGTATCACAAGTCAAACACAGACACCTAAATGGAGAATTAGACAGAGTATTCATATTCTCAAAGAGCTTTCAGTGTTGCTTAGCCTGAGAAATCCTAAAGCATTCAGGATGATTCAAGATATCTGTAAATTCCTAATTTCTTACACAGCTAGTAAAACAGTCTGAGCCTGACCTAAGACAAAGTTAAAATAACCCTGAAAGAGATTCTGAGGCTAAGGAGTGTCTGCATGTCTAGACTTCAGTCTACTAGAAAGGTACAGAGCACACTGACCCTGGTATACTTTCTCTGCCTATTCTTTTCTGATGCATACTAAAGAAAAACCATTACAATATGCAACAGCAATTTCATGAAAAGATAACCGAGGGCATGGGGAAAAATTGGACAAATCTCAACATAACTGAAACATCAAATCTGAAACATAACTTTCCTAGTAGGCACTGGGATGAGTAAGCCATTTATCTGGCAAGACCGTCTCAAGGATCCTCAGGAAAAGTACTGTATTTCTGAAGGGGGGCTATTTGTTTGTTTGTTTGTAATGCCCAAGGACTGAGAGGCTCATAGTTCACACAAGATGGTCAAAACCAAAAGATGGGATGATCTCCACGGCTGTAAAAGAGAAACAAGACAAGCAATGAGCTTCACTCCACTCCTACTTTTAGCATATATTCCATCACTCCAACTCAGATAGAATTGCCAGACTACTTTCCGGATCCTGTCCTTCCACATCCTTTCTTTTCATCCCAAATTATTTGGAAAATCATCTTCAAAGAGAAGTTTCCATCCCCTCACAGATAATTTGCTTATCTTTGTAACAACTCTAAATGTGTGAAAAACGTATGTTGCTGCCCTGATCCCCCATTTGATGACTGGTAGGCATTAGATGATATAATTTTTTCTTCTCCAAAAAACCTGTTTAAATTCCATGCATTGATTAGAGATTTCAAGAGAAATACTATATGAAATAAATTTGTTTTGTACCACTGTACCACAAAATTGTCTACTTTGTTTTGATCTTCTCTCATTTTGTACAAGTCTTCATATAGTGGTGTCAGTATACCTCCCAATCACCTAAATTTAGCCTAAAGCTAAAAGTAAGGCCATTAATCAAATTATTTTCTTTCAGAAGTTTTTGTTGAAGGATTCATGGATATTTTTTCAAATATTTTGCTGTATTAGCAGTATGAAAGATACCATTACAAAACATAATGATATTAATAGGAAGAAGGTGCTGAAATACAATTTAGAAAGACCTCTAATTGCAATATCTTATTTCATGTGGCTGGCATTCCTTTTATTCAGGGAGGAATTTAGTACTTCCTCTCACAATATTTAAAGAAAAGGTTCAGATAGGCTAAGACCCCTAGAAATGAGCAGATGATTTTTGTAGGAGAAGCCGACCTAGTTGGATTTACCTCTGCAGTTTTGTGAGCAGTCAGATACTCTGATTTAAAATGGAGTATATCTTCCAAAATGACAGGATGATAATGTATAATTTCAGATAAAGGTGTTTAATTCAACTTCATGTTGCTTGCATGGAGCAATATGTATATGATAAGACAAGGTAAATGTCACAATGATCATTGAGAGCAGTTTTGTCTGACAGTTACTCAGCCCTTGCTTCAATACCTCCTTACCTTACAAATACCTTGTTTACTGTCAGAATAAGGAGGAAGCAAAGCCTACTTTAAGTTATTTGTTTGTCTCCAGCATCACAGTTACAGCCCTGGCTCTTACCAGAGTAACTTTCTAATCTGAATTTATCCTCATTTGCCACATTCCCTTGTGGCTGCTGCCCTTACAGAGAATAACCAGAAAACAGTGGGAATGGAGAGTACTCCATCCTTTCCCCAGTGTCCGCCTCATGTTGGAGGCTGTGAGTGATGCCACCCTGCCAGGTCTTCACTCAGGGAGGGATTTGCTAAGCTACAGTCTGTCTTCAGCTCAGGGGTACTATAAAGACCAGCAATAGAGACACAGAGTTTGCCATATAACATTAGAATAACAGTCTGTCTAGTACAATATCCCGAGGCCAGTGCCAGATGCTTCAGAGAAAAATCAGTGGTAGGTAAATGTGGAATAATTTGCTATTAGAGATGTTTTGCGTACTCTCTTGTGGAAAATTATGTGTTATATGTTATTTTGTATGATATCCACATTAGGTTACCTGTGATATTGATCTTGCCTTACCACTGTTAAGCTGAGGTAGACCAATAAGAAAAATAACAGAATAATAAAATACTGGCAAAGAGAGGCTGCCATAGAGAATTCCAAGGGTTCTTAAGGAAGCTGTTCTCTGAGAAATAAATCCTAGTCTGGAGTACACTGGGATGGTAATATCGACTCTTCATTGACAGAATTTAGGATTAAATTGTACATCAAACTTGAAAAACAGTGATTTCAAGGGATGTAAAGAGAACTGGATTGAGGGCCTTGCAAGTGAGCTTAACATGAATTAAAACATTTCCTTGACATTTATGGGAGCAAGTGACTGTGGAGACATTTGCAGCCTCCACTGTCAGGGAGGACTGCAGAAGCTTTTAGATGATATCAGTAGAGCATAACATTCACATGTCATATTGAGCTGTATTTTACAGTATGAGTCTGTTTCTTGTGTTTACCTTCTAGAGCTATTCATCTCTGATGACAGAACTGTTGTAGATTCAGCAGTGCAATATAGCAGGCTTCAAATTCAATTCAAATAAAGCAGAAAGGCTCTAATTCACACTATGATGATATCTGGAAACATAGACACAAACAAACTGAAGGTGATTCATTTTCCTGGTTACTAGCTGACATGCACACGCTGTTCCAATTTTCCTGTGTACAAGTTAAACCCATACACAAGCTATTTCCATTTTTTTTATTTTAAGCCTGAGAAAGAACAGTAATGGTGGCAGATCTGGAAGCAAGACCCCATTGCAGGCCTAAGAAATGAACAACCAACCGCATCAAACTGCACCATCTGCTTCCCTGTGGGTACAGTATTGTCCTTCATCATGTCTTTCCACAACTACCCCATGGAGAGTATAAATGCAAGGGAAAAACTTTTACCTTCACACAGAAATGGCTTGTGACAAACCTTGTGGCAAGCCCTGACACTAAAGTGTTAGCGCTGCCTTCCTTCCCGTGCTCCCATAGGAGCTACTCCTCCTGCTCCCATTGCCACCTCTACCAATCAAACTGGGGTGGAGTGGCTGCTCCCAACCAAACTATTTCCCACCCAGTTTTAGATGTATACATGTATGTGCTGACACTGAAGAAAGACCTGGAGCAAGCAAGCAACAAACATTATTTTTTTTCACTGGCACTCACCACTGTGACTCCAGTATGTGCAGTCACTTCTGAAGGGTCTGCTGCACACATGTTTTATTACCATTACACTGTTGCATTTGAATTTAAAACTCTTGGCTGGTTGGTTCTTGCAGTACCAACTGAAAAATAAACCATTGTCTCCTACACATGCCCCAATCACGTAATACAGTACTCTGAAGAAAAACAAGCTCTCGCTATTGGCAGTGGGAAAAAAACATAGTTGGTACTACATAGCGTGCTGTAAGCCATGTTTCAGCCCAGAGTAAATTTGGATGGGTAATTCTATTTCCTAATAAAAAGAAAAAAAAATCTGATGCAAATTAACTAATGGGATGTGAACCATACCCAGAGTAATAATATTACAAATTACATCTATGATTATCTAATATTAGTTTGTTGTCAGAGGGGGTTTGGTTGCAACTGTATTTTTTCTTGTTTTTTTTGGGCAGAATTTATGTATCTATCTGAATAACAACTCTTTGCATTCTTAGAATTTACTATCAATTTTGTTCTTAGAGTAGGTTGGAGTGGGATGTGTTATGAAAGAACATTCAATCACTATGCCTCTTTTGAATATAGAGCTATATTTACATTACTAAAATGAACGAAAATTAGGACAAAAAGAAAGTTTTTCTTGGGAGATACGAACATGACTCTGCTTCATGGATGGATTACATTTAGGAAAACAAAATCTTGCATTTTTGAATGTACTAGTTATATGCAGTTACCTCAACATAGTCAAAAGCCTCAGGGAGAGGCAAATTGTTTAGTTAGGCTAGAGATTAAGTTTCATATTAGATTTCTCTGCAAAAGATTCAGCCAAGATGACTGAAAGACTATATCCTCTTTATCTTGCTTGAATACAAATTTTCTTAAGGGTACAAAAGCCCCTTTAAATGAAAAAAAAAGGAAAAATAAAATTTCACCCAGGGTTAGGGCTTCCTCTGGTCTAAGGTATGACTGAATGATCCAGAGCGATCTGCTAGTCAGCTCTAATGGACTGTGTATCCTTCCTAACAGGCCAGCAGAGCTGTGCATGCAAATCCTGAGGAGGATACATCTGGATAAATAAGCTTGCCTACAGATAAATTTCATTAAATTCTCTTTTACCAAATTTTCTCACACAGGTTATGTTGAGAAACATAAGTTACTATCTGCTTATAAATTTTGTTCTAAAACATCACAGCAGGTACTTGATATATTTGTTTCTTTAAAAAAAAAAATCTGAGGTATTTTTCAAGTCATTATACCTAAAAATAATTGGTTGATGCTGTAAGGAGTTATCATATGTGCTCCACTGTTCCCATAGCAACCTGGGAGAGGGTAAAGTGAAGACTATTGTCAAAAAAACTGTGTCTGTGGCCCTGGATACTGCTGAATGTACCCTGAGGGCTCCTGGGGACAGAGCAGGCTACAAAAGCTTCTCTGTGTCTAGCAGATTCAAGAGCACTGTGAAAAATGTGATGCATTTCCTAGGAAAGCCTTCACAAAAATATCACAGGAACATCAGTGTTACCGGGCAAATAACAAGAGAGGCAATAACCTCACGAGCGTCATCCTGAAGCCACAAAGATTTGGTATGGAGGGCTGAGATCTGTGTTGTAGGAGGTGATCGCCAGAACATGGGTTTTGAAAGGGACAAATCTGGTCATTTAAAGACAAAATGTCCATGGAACAAAAAAATCAGGCAATTTGGGTATATATGGCTAGTCAACAGATTTCAGTGATAGCTGCCCAAAAGCAGATTGTTTTTCAAAGGTGTAGAATATCTGCTGAAGGAAATAACATTTATTCAGTGTATTTACTACTTAAGTAGCCTAAACCTGGAATTACGTCAGAACTTCAAACACCAAACTTAGAAAAATCCATCAGTGTATTTAAAGCAGTGCTCATCATTGACCTGGTGTTGCAGTGCAGTAAACACCTACACGTTCAGTTTTGCTGGAGGGGCAACTGATGGGGAGCAGCACTCCTGGGGGTGTTAATGGTTTGGGGGTTGTTTTAAATGATCTTTTAAATTGAATAAAAATGTCAGATTTCCAGATAAAAAGAACTGAGGTATTTATAAAATTCTTGTGAAATTTTATTTGAAATTACAATGTTGATTACAAGAAATTAATTTTCTCTGCTCCAGAATGGGCAGAAATAATAACAGATTAGCTCAGTGGCAAGACAAATATAAATTGTTAAAAATGTAAATAAGCAACAAGGACAAAGGACAGAGATTGACAGAAGAAGTAGAAGAGATTGAACAGCAATAAAAAAAGTTTAAAGAGCATATATTTCACAGATAAGAATTAAACCTCTTCATATTTGAAGGAATTTTTGACATTTTGCAATTGATTTGGAAGTATTTTTTTCCTGTAAAGATAGTAAACACTGTAGCATTTCCCGGCAGAAAGTCATCATAGAATATTAGTAAAAATAAAGCTGTCATTCATAATGTTTATTCATAAAAACATCTAACTTTTGTTTACACTAATTTGCCACCTTATTAGCTTAATAATATTGTTCAGCATTGTAACTGCAGTGTTAATTAGTATTATAGAATACATGGAAACACCTAAAACATCTAAATTTTACTCAAGTTCTGGAGGAAAATAATAGAAAATAATTTCTTATACAGAGAAGTTTCAAAACTAGATTTCCTTTCTTGCTTACTATGAATATTTAATTTATATATTTTGATAGAGTTTTTCAGAAGAAATAAATGCTTTGGGGCATAAAAACATACTTTATGTAAAAATAAGTAAAGAATCAGGTCCTTTTAAATATTTTTGCTCTAACACTGTAAATTTCGATCAGTACATAATCAAATGTAACCATCTGACCCCAGTACACATTATATAACTATAGATTTATTTCTACCCGAATTAAACATGTTCCTTCAAGATATCCTCACCACTGTGAGTAGTAACACTAACTAATGTTGACAAGCTATGTTTGATCCTTCTGTCCTAATAAATGAAATGGAATTAAAATATATAATTCACGTTGGTGAAGCACATGCACCAAAAACTAATATCTAGGAACAAAGTTTGAGCTGGTTCTTACAAAATCTGCCTCACATGACAGACTTGACTGAGAATAGTATAACAGTTTGAGTGGTGAGGAACATTATTGGGCAAGAAATAAGAAGCAAATTTATTTTAGCATAACTGATGGCACTGCATTCACAGGGATAGCATAAATTACACCAGATAAAAGCAAATGAAACTTTCTATAATAGACTTGGGGAAAGAGCAGTACATTCAGTTACATTCAGGTACATTCAGCTAACATGTTCTGATTTTCTGGCTCACTATTGCTAACTCAGCTTGCTGCACTTACATGAAGGATAATGAATTTTCGTTCCAGCATCGCCAGGGGTGAAGAGGACCCAAGCTTGGTCCCAGTAAAAATCAGGAAGAAAGATTTTTCTGAAAGAAGCAGTAGCTTGGGAACTTGAAGTCAGAAAGAAGCTTTCATTTTGTATAAGTTGTTACTTTACACTCAAGATATCCAACTGCATGAAACTGTTAGAAC
Source organism: Nothoprocta pentlandii (assembly GCA_013398315.1). NCBI lineage: Eukaryota > Metazoa > Chordata > Aves > Tinamiformes > Tinamidae > Nothoprocta > Nothoprocta pentlandii. The sequence goes on from VZSG01000946.1 coordinate 194,580, forward strand.
AGCCAAAAAAGGCGGACAAAGCTGTGGGAATAGAGTACCCACATGCATGTTCGCTAGGGTTTGGCAATTCTTTTTAAAGATTTCTAAATGACCTCTCAGTTATAAAAGAGCCTGTAAGGACTTCCAGTCATTTGCAGCATGGAGTCAAACTGCCTACTTCACACAACAGCTTCAGCTTGAGCAACAAGAGAATCAATGTGAGCTTGTGGTACTTATGTACGTAACAGTGATGACAATCCAAGTAGGAAAGGCTCTATGACCACCTGTTAACAACCATTCACAAAGATATATCAATAAGACACTTTGATCTTTTAGTCCAGTGGTCTGCAAGGAAGGTGCAAAATGGCACTTAAGCCAAATCCACATGAGGTTCATCATCAGCTTCATTTTGTGCAAAGGAATATAAGAGCATTCATGCTGCTCAGTGCTGCCAGAGAAACAACTGCCTTTCTGCTGCTAGGAACCACCTCATTTAAAGCATAGTTCTTTTTATAGTATATTGGCTGTGTCTGGCACCTGCTAACACATCAACTATGAATGCAAATTTGGCATCATAGCAGACTGTGAACATTGGCAAGATGAACAAAACAATCTCCGTAGGAATGCTTTTATTTTTCCACATCTAATTTATAAATCTAGACTGCACTTCAAACATTTTGTCTATTCGCTGCCTCAGCTCAGCTTCCTTTTGGTGATCTACTCACTGCTCTTCACTTCTCCTGTTCTTTCCCTTTTATGCACAGGCTTCTTCATGGTTGAGACTCTTCCTTCATTCTTTGGGACAATTTCCTCTAACCTTTCCTCTCTCCTTAAGCTCACTTTTGGTTCGCTTTCAGCTGTCCACTTCTGATATGAAATTTGCCTCTTCTTTCCAGACTCATCATAAGCAGCTGGGATCATAAGCTAAACTGACAAAACACATTCAAAGCTGAAAAGCTACATTCATGGTTGCTATGCACTGCATTATATTAACTTAGCGTGTATTTTTAAAGGCACATAGGTGATAGCAGGCCAGTTCTCTGTGACCGTCTTTTCTAGCTGTATGTTTTTGAAAAAGTCATCTACCCATTTCCATGGCAATGAATATTCCTCTTTCAGAAGTGCTACTTTATTAATAGCAGATAATAATGCATATGAGTAGCTGCCTTCTCAAAGTGCTCTCCAAAACGTCACTGGTGCCTTGCCTAAAATGTCACTGTTATTGAAATAGCTGGTGGCAGTGTGATACTTTTTGGCAACAGTACAACAAAAGACTCAAATAGTTCACGAGTAATTTGAGTAAATCATAGACCTTTCCTTGACATCTTGATTCAATTTTGCTGCTATATCTATTGCATGGAAAAAGCAGTAATAAATGTTGCAAAATGTAATAATTGTGCCAAAGTCATTGTGGGCATATTGCAGCTCCTCTTAGGGTTTGCACATTATGCCAATAAATATGACTAATGTATCTATGACAGTATTAATTTTAAATGTAAAAAATACTCAAATTATTGGGTGTTCATGCTACCAAGACCTCACTCAAGCAACTCAAGTCCTGTGCCTGTTTCTGAGCAATCCTGCACACTGTGACATTACACCCTGCTATTCCTGCCTCTGCACCTCTCCTCCCAAAGCATTGTCAGTAACACTACGAGAGTGGCTGTTTTATTCTCCACAGTGGCATCAAGATGGCCTAAAAATATGAGTTACAGTCCTTCCCCCTGCCCCATCTCTAAAAGCAGGACTCCTTTTCTGCAGGGACTGAGAAGAGTGACATGGTCAGGTGAGTTATCATGAGATCAGCCCAGAGTTTGGGAACCCACATTCCACAGTAGTAATAGTAGAAAGGGAAAGTACCTTGTACAGAAGTTTCCACCATTCTGAGGTTCTCCAGGACGTATTTCAGCCTCTATCTATCTCATCCTTCTCAAGAATATTGACGCAAGTCAAATCTGAGCAGGGGCAAACGAAAGACCACCACCTTCATTTCACCTTAACTAACATAACCTTGCCAGCTACTGCCTAGTACAAAGCATAAGCTCAAGAAGGCAACATACAGATATTTTGATGTCTCACTTTTCCTGTATCTTCAAGATGTTTCATTGAGATGTTTCACAAAGGTTAGAAATTCTACAGCAATACTAAAAAGCTACAACAATTCCCATGAATTTGCTACAATATTTGGCATTAGAGGACTCCAAGGCTTGCACTCCAGCATTGTTATTCCAGTCAGCAGTAACTGAATGCTAACACTCAGTTCTGTCTTCAAACTCTCCATAGAGGCATAGCAAGTTGCATCTGTATTAGCAAACAGCCCTGCTTTAAAACTAAACCACTGTATTGGAAAGCAGTCAAATTTCATAATATAATATAATAATGAAAAAAAAAAAAGCTATCATATTATCAACATTCTCAGCTCTGTTTCTTCATAAAGATGATTCAGTAATAAAATGTTGTCTCTTAGATGATGAAAACTTCTTTTCTGTAAGCGGCATTAACCTCTCAAGAATAATTTCAGTTCTGAAAATGATAGGGTAACATTTGTTCTCTGCACTCCTCAGATAGTCACTCTATTCTCAACTCTGTACTTGATTTCTTAAGTCCTTCCTTAACACGCATGCTCTGTATACTCTCCAAATCACTCCACTGCTTTGCCCAGAGTTAAGAATTCAGAGGCTTGCAAAGGGTCTTGACTTTTGCCCACTGTGTATAATTTCTAAGGGATTTATAGTTTTTATAGAGACAATCATATGAAAAAATCTGAAACAATATTAAATACCATTAATATATATATATTTTTTATTTGTCCCTTGCAAGGGACGTGAGAAAGAGCTATTGTTTCCTTTTATTCAGAACTACTATTGAACTTAGAAATAAATTTGCAAATGTTTTTTGGAGCAAAAAGAGAAGACATTCAAGAAAATTCCCAATGTCTAATAATATATTCTTATCTTGACATCTGGCAGTGATGGGCCCCTGAGAAGTGGAGCTTGAGCACTTACACAGGTGGCTCTGTGGTTTTTCATAGCAGCAAATGTCTTAGACGAGAATGAAAATCTTCGCTAGTTAAAAAGAGGAGCGAAGCTAGAGCAAAACTTGGGCTTGAATCCAAGCCCTGGTTTAATACAGATGAGCTTTGGGAAAACCTTGATTTGAGCATTGACTCACCGCCTCTTCTTCATAAGTATCTCCCCTGATTCATCATCAATACATTTCATACCAGGAGAGAGCATACCTGGTATGTAGGAGTGCAGAATTCTCAACTGAAGAGTATAATTTATATAAGAAGCATCTGCACTAAAATTGGTGATGATAATTCCTACAGGCCAACAAACCTAACGAAAAGTGCAAGGCGATCACTGGGTCTAAGACTGTTTTATCTGAGTGCCTGATCTTTTTATGAATACGCAGTCACATAGGACTGTAATCCACTCTATATCTCATATCTCTTGAGTTTGCAGCTGTGCAAACCTAACATTACTGCTGGCCAAAACCATCCTAATGAACTGTGAAAGGAAGAACCAAATGAAAAACACAAACTGTTATGTATCCAGACCAAGCAGCTGTTAGACAATCCAGATTGAACATTCAGTGTTTGAGAAACAACAAAGCATATTCCAAAATTAGATTGCAAGCTCTACAATGCTAAAATACTTAAATCTTTTCTTTATATCTGTGAAATACTTAGCACAGTCTTGCAATCTGAGAAAAAACAATTAAAGAAATAGAAACAGTCTAGGCAATCTATCAGTAGCAAAAGCCTCCAGCCAGATTCTAAAACCTTTATGTATTACATTTCATAGCATTGTTAGCAATTTTTATTCCTCCAAAGTAATGTTATTCCAGAAAAAAAATGAATTGCTCCTTGATTTTGACTAGAGCAGAAACATATAGAACCAGTCGAGATCCCAGAGTCAATATCTTACTCTATACACCATTTTTAAACACATCTTTGCATCTTTGCAAAGATTTGAACAGGATGAATTAGATCCCTAGGTAGAAATATATGTAAAGAAAGGGAAGTTCTAATTGGATTTGGACTATTTCCTTCCAGAAAATGTGAATATACACATACATGCGTGTATATAGTGTGTGTATTCACCATAGAGTGTTACAGTAAGTTACTTTAACAGAATATCCAACTCTTATGTTCTATTTTGTGTAATCCTTAGATCTTAGAAGTTTCATCAGATCCCTGAATGTCTTAGTTTCAAAATGGCTAAACTCATAAAAACTTCTGATTTATGTTCCCCATCTCCCTTTCCAGCCTGATAGAACTCAAGCAGAATCTGTGACTCTGTGTCTTCAATGGAAGTTATGAAATCAAGACTATGACTTTGCAATGTGACATCAATAATGGTTGATAGTAATTATAGCTTATTATTATAGATCCTGTTTGTAATATATTTTGAAAAAAAAACAAAAAGATCATTAGATTAATGGAGTTTGTGTGAATAGGGAGAAAATAGTCAGTTAGGATCTCATATTTATCTGTAAATAACTTACATGGAATAAAGCCATGCACTTTTAAGTCAATAATAAGTAATTTCACTGTCAGGATTTAACTGTTATATTATTATGTCCTCTTATTTGAATAAATGATACTTTAATAAAAGTATCATAATAAAATATTTAATATTTAAAATAGAATAATCATTTTTTAATTTTTTTTTTGCATTAGTTGAAGTCACTGATTGTGTATGTACTTTATAACACAGAGATAATATGTTTTACACATTAAGTTGTACAGCACAAAATTATAATACATTGCCTGTTAGAAAACCATCATAGAATAGATTGACATGATTATGTCATTCAGTGTATTTCAGAAGTGAACAGTCAATAGACATTGATATCATGAAAAATTGTCAATCTGTTATAGTAAGGCATGAGCAATGTATGTAACAAAATCCAATGAACTGCTTGCCTGAGAAACTGACAATTCATCCTTATGTCCCTAAAGAATTGGGAATTGACCATTGACATAGCTCATCTGTTTGTCATGTGTCCATCATTTCCTTTCGTAGCTTAACTAATGCCCATTTCACTATCTATCTACAATATCTTCACAGACCTTTCCAACATTGCTTTCATGATATGCTTTCTCTTCCCATAATAGTTACATCCTACTGGAATACTCAAACTGTTGTCCTCAAGAGTGATCTTGAGACAAAGATAATTTTTATTCATACTTGATTTAGAAATTTTCATTTTGTATCCAGATGGTGTCACATTTTCATTCAACTATAGTGCCTTCAATTCAAAGTGAAGAATTAGGCTTTGTCTTCTTATCAATCTTCACCAAAATCACACAAATAGGAAAGGTCAGAGGTTCAAAAGGAAAGAAAAATGCATTCTAAACTGATCATTTCAGAGCAATCCTCGGATATCTTGATATGTGATACAATCTCAGATATTTTGATACTGATACAACAGTTGCAACTATGGTGAAAAAATGCATAGATGTATAGATTCTTTGATATCAGGTGATGAGGTAACTTAACCAGTTTTTTTACTTTTATTTAATCCTGAGTTAATCAAAGACAAAGAGTTTTCTAACCATTCAGTCTCTTACACTAACTGTAAACAGTATTTAATATTACCATTTCTGTAATATCAGCTTTGTATTTTATGAAGAAAGTAATACATTTTCACAGTCTATACAGTGCACTGAACATACAGAACACACTGTTTCTTTTGTGAGGATAGTTTATGTGTCAGATATTAGATTAGATGTTATAATTTATGTTGTCACGTGTTTTAGACTACCTTGTGACTCATAAATAGCTAACCTAATTTTACAACATCCAAATCTATGATCTGCTTTATTAATGAATACTTTCAAATTACACATTTTGGTCATTTTTCATCTTTATCTTCAGTTTCTTTATATTTAAAAATGCACACAGTTATGCTGCTGAATCGAAATCTTATTTTGATATAGCATTCATTTTACCTTTTTGTGAAAATAAAAGGAGTCATAAGTCAAACACAGTTCCTCAATCTACAAAACAGTGTTTCATAGTGAGCTTCATCCACTCAAGCCAACAGAAAGCAAGTGAACACAGTAAACTCATTTTTCCTTTTATTTGTTGTCATTCTTTGGTTTCAGGTAGGGCATGGAGAGCAATTTGAACTTCCTTCCAGTTGTCCACTTGCTTCCTGGAGAATTTAGCCTCTGGGGAAATTTAAGATCCATTCTTCCAATCAGCAACAGGCATTTGTTTTTCTCTTTTTAATGCTGGTAGCTTGTGTTGTTTGGTGATCAATCAGGGTTTACAGTGCTTGCAGCAAGCTGGAGAAAAGCTAGGGAGTACGTTCACCTCCACCAGCTGACCCCGGCACATCCTCAGTCTCATTGTGCAAACACAAGCTGAAAACCTGATCCCCTCCTCAGGTGAGGATGCCTCCTAGGAGAGACCAAGCATAGGGACTGAGCTTTCTGCATCAGATGATGGCATCAAGGTCACAGGGAACCACTGAAGATTTAGTGACACTGTTGACTGCCCACCACTGTCTGGTCACAGCTGCCCTTTTAGATCAGCTATAATGTGCACCAGTCATTTCCCTGCAGTATATGGCTTCATTCAGAATGGGCCTCAAATTAAGACTGCAGACTAGTTCAGAATGATGGCAGCCTGCTGTTAAGAGGCAGTAATATCAGGAAATTATTGCAGATTGCATCTGTTTTAGGCAGTATGTTCTCACAGGCTAAGTGGGATTATAGGACAAGATTTATTACTCTATTTAGCACTTAAAAATGCAGGCATATTCATAGTAGAGTATTTTGAACTGCCTTAGTGTCTTACAGCACTTCTAGCAAACAGAAAGGCAGCTTTAGCATTTTTGAAAACACCAGTAAGGACCTAACTATATTTTAGCTACGTAAAATATTTCAGGCCTAAGAGAAATTGTGACAAAGTAGGACTGGACTATTTAAAAAATGTGTAGTAAATGTTACTGAAGCATAGAGAATAATAAAACGTATGTCAGGCTTCAATATCACAGAAGAAAAAATCTGTGGCAGGAAGTGATTATCAGCTCCAAAAGTAAGAAGTGGCATAGAACACTTCTGCTGCTGCTTACTTATTTCTTTTTAAAGCTATCAAGAAAAGGAGACAGATTAGGAATCTTTTTCTTTCCTTGGAGAATAACTGCCTAAAATACCATCTTCAGCTTTGACACATTAAGTGCAACCAGAAGTAAAAGCAGACTACCACATAAGCCACTACCACTGCCCCAGGGCTGCTCTAATCACAAATCACAAACATAAATCAATGCACAAAACTAGTTGTGTCAGAGCTACTCTTCCACATCTCTGATTCAACATAGTTCTTTGTTCATAGTTCGTTGTAAGCTTCATATAAGCTTGCTAACTACCTTTTTTTTTTCACCACTTTGTATTGTCCACTACCCAAGACTGACATTCCTCATGCTCGTTATGCTGGGATCAGCACCATAAGATACCTCATAGTGACATAGTCCATGTCAGCCTGCTAGACAACTGATCATCCTTTCCATGGCTGCTACACCACTACCAATACCAGCCTGTTCCATATACAAAGAAAAAAGAATGCTCAATATTTTTTCATCACTGAGTAAACCTGAGTGACTTGACATGTTATAAGTAAAGCACTACCTGTTTAACTTCCATTTTAACTTCCATTTTTTAATTAAAAAGTATATTTTTCCTACTTAAATGAAAAAGAAATTAGTCGTACTCTACAGAAGGAATCATAAATGACTGTCACTCAGATAATTCTTCAAGAATATGTTTTCACTGTAGTTCACTGCAACTGCAATTCATTGGTTGAATGAACATTGCTCATGATTCTAGACCAAAGATCCTGTCCCGATTAAGTGGGATCAATCATAGAGCCAGGCAGGAAAAATCTGAATCCAGATTAGTATATGAACTGTGCTCAGAACTTGATCTAATGAGATTGTCTACACCCTAAGCTAATCAGTGAGCTTCTGTAGCAAACAGCTTGACTTATGCTTCTTGCAAAGCATAGAGGACATTATAAAACTCCTAGTAAAGCGTGGTATACATCTTTCATACAGAACACAATCAGAGTATCAGAAGTTTATAGCAGGTTCAATTTCAAGCAAAAAAAAATCTTTATACTAAAGGATGAATCCTTCATCAGAGTCACTGATTGATGAATCCTTCATCAGAGTCACTGATTGCATTGAAATAGATGACTCTACACAGGCATATAAACAGCAAATAGCTAGTGGATCACATAAATATCCATACAAATATAAGTACTGCTGAGGATTTCTTAAAAGATAAAAAGAGATAGCTCTTAAGACTTTGTACAAATTACTATAACTGAAAGCTTAGCTCTGCCCATAGCACTTAAAATCTGCTCAAGTGTTCTCACTAACATGTTCAGAATTCTCCATTTTTTTCATCTCTTAGCCTCAGAAAACAGTAGGAATGGTCTTTATGTCAAGTTTTAAAAAAATAATATTAGTCGTTTTAGTAATGGGGTAGGGAGGAAAAAAGTATCGTAATTATAAAAAACCTTGTGATTATTGAAGTACTTGAATATTCTGGGCAAAAAGATCAGAAAATTTAAGTCTGTCAGGAAAATAGTCCTCAGTCAGCAAAAATACATTTCAGTATTTTATAAAGTAGTGAATTGCCAGGGATTTAAGCCTTTTGAAAATCCTCCTTCCTGAGTGCAACACAATTGGTATGATTGCCAGGAGAATTTTAAAACATTTTTTAAGTGTGGAGTAGAAAAACATCCAGAATACTGTCCTACATGAAGAAAAAAATACATTAAATGGCTACAACTAGAACAAACCCATATTCTTATGTAACACTACATAAACACTTTAGTATCCATGCACAGCAAACGGTGTTTCTGATTTTGAAAGATCATCTGTTTTAGATCTTTCACACAAAGTTTTGGATACAGTGAGGCAAAGAAACAACATTAAGGAAGAAGGAGAAAGTTTCAACTTCTTCATTAACAGAAAGTTAATGCTATCAAACAGTAAGTTTGAAATACTTTTTTTTTAGTCTTTTTGTTTCATATTTTATAATTAGGAAATATTTCAGTTACAATGGAATTAAATCTTGCTCAAAATATCTCTGTTCTAAACTGATTAATGTGTTTGTTTACTATGGAGGCGAGAAGTTTACTGACATTTTATAAGTTAAGGCTTTCCTAGACATATTTAACTTCACTTCCATATTTGACAAAAAAAAAGGCCATCCTCTCAAACAACTTCTCTTTTTTTTTTTTTTTTTTCTGGCAATAAGCACAAAAATGTAGAGGTGCAAGCTTCCATATAAAGGAAAGCATGGTAGGATGAAAGGGTACTTAAACGTTTCTTCAATTATTGCAATCATTTTAACAGTCAATTAAGATCTTCCTTATATCTGCTTAGATTTATGCACCTTTTAAAGAAAAACCCTCTCTATACATCTTTTTGGTACAGATTTTGGTTGTTCTTATGAAACCAATTGCATGTCACCATTTTCTAAATGCTAACTTCAATAGATATAATGCTGTTTAGAAATTCTATATATCAGAAGGGTGGCCAACTTAATACTATGAGAATACGTGGTCATACCAGCTTTTCTTATTCTGCCAAGTCACTGAAAAAAATGCTATTAGCCTTGTATTTATCTAAAAATATTTAATTCCAACTCTAGAGTGATCATTTACACCATTTGCTTTCTGGAAAATATCAGTTTACTTCCTTCTGCCTGTTCCTGGCTGAAAGCATAATATTTGCTTTAGATCATCATTTGTATGATTCACTTCATGTTACTAGAATATGCTACAAGCCCTTCTGGCTCATCACATACAAGGATATGTCATAATAAAAAAAAAAAAATTAGACATTTTGTAGGTAATGGAAAAACAGAAGAGCTGGAGTCTTCTTGGAGTAAATGGATTTTACAGATGCGCTGCCAGAACTCTGCAAGAATTGCAAAACCCCCAGGGAGGAAAAACAGGGTAAGGACCTTTAATCTAGCCAGCTCCTTTTAAAATGAATATTTTAAAGACTCAAATAAGACACAGTAAAACCTTTTTTAGAAAACTTCCACTCAATTTTGATGTAATATAGAACGCAACATGGAAACGAGCTTCTTGGAGGTATTCTTCAGAGGCTGGTAATTAAGCTGGGAAATAAGAAATGCTAAATACTGAAAATAATTTAACTGTTATTTATGTCTCCTCTGAATCATTACTTAGGCAAACTATGTTTCTCTTTTATCTTTCTCTTTTCAGATATTGCTTTCAATTTGCTAGTGATCTTCACTACTGCTTACTTAAATGTTTCCTATTTCATTAAGTCTGATTTTAGTTGTTATTTTGACTATACCTAGTTCAGTGTTTGACTTTTTGTTACAAAAGCCCTGTCTGTAACCAGCTTTCTGTTCTTTGACTTAAGCCAGCTTAAGTCAAAGAGGTTATAGGTTACAGTTATAGGACTGTAGCCTATAACTAGACTGATGATTTCTTTCTGCAATAAGCTTGATGACCCCATGTATAATTGACATTTATTCCAACACCTTCTTCTTTCCTTATAATTATTCCCTCAGTGAATATCCACTGTCTGTGTTCCTTCTTATCCCTTGATTTAGAAAATCTTTGATTTTCTAAATATCAAAAAATAAATAAAAAGTGCTGCCTTGGAGTTGTTTCCCAATGCCATGGGTGGGCTAGGGACAGTAAGCAGGGATGAGCATCTCCTCTCCCCTATACACTTCCCATATACATGAGTAGCTCTGCCTACCATGACGGAAAGGAGAAACATTTTTAGATATATACATATATACGTATATATAAGCCCTCATTCAGGGCTAAACTTAGGCTCCTCTGCTTTGGTGCTGTCAGGTTAATCTCCTACAAGAACTGGCAGGAGGGACTCCAGAGCCACACAAAAGCTGCAGCATGTGAACTTAAGGTGAAGAAACGCAAGATCTGAGCCCTCCACACTAAGCCTTAGATCTCCTATCCCCTGGGCCAGTTTCTCATACTAGTTAGTTCCCCATATTACTTTTTAAATATTTTAACACTTCTCTGTCTGGTCTTTTTCAATGGGACTTCACAGACATTTTTTCCTGTATTTGTTCCCTAAGTGCAACTGAACCTAGCTGTAGTTTTCTACTGACAATGTTATTCAGTATTTGTATTATACCTAATCCAATTTTATCCTGGATGATAAATACAGCTTCCTTTCCAAGGCTCAGATAAAAAATTGTAAGTCTTCACACAGAATTTGTTTGGGTTAGATAATGTTACATGGATTTAATAATGTATACATAAAATTTATTAATATTTGACATAGTTCTCTCAAGACCTATTAAAGCATTTTTATATGACATGAAGCAAAACAGGATGGTTTGGTATTTGTAGCTTCCCTTGGATGTGATTGCTACGTACAACAGTAATCACAATACAGAAAAGTAGGAAAATGTAGTAAAATGAATAAATTTGATACCAGCAAAAAATCATTTGTTTCAGCCTTATCAAGAATTATTTAGAAAGCAAACTGCTTTCTAAAAATCATTTTTAAAAAGAACTTCAAGAACTTCACTTTTCAAAAAGGAACACTTATTTTTACAAGTGGTTTACCTTTGTGTATTAAACTAAAATCTAGTGGTATTTTGCTCTTCACAGGCAACAGCCAGCAAGAACAATTAGAAAAATCAGGGGATTCTCAGATTTCTTCCCTCAGACTCTCCTTGTCCATTTCTCTGGCAAAACAACAACAAAAAAACCCAGCAACAGATGCTATTTTTCATTATGAAAGTACTTCACAAAGCTTGATTGCTCCCGGTCCTTCTGGGACTTGCTTCTGGAATGACATATAATGGAGAATAAATATTTTCTTTCAAGCCCAGATCACAGTAACTCCCAAAATTCTTTACTGATGAGTTTCATGGTAATTTTATGACAATTAGAACACAAACGTAGTGCTTTTTTTGATTATTTTAAAACTTGAAATTCTAATTTAAAATGCAAGAACTGAGAGCTGTTGTACTTAGAGCTGAAGTACTCTCTTTTAGTTCCAGTTGCTCATTATCGTGACTAACTACTGATCCTAAAATAGTAAAGATAATTCAGCTGTCCATGTAACTCGAAGAAAAAGTCTCTGGCTATCAATAAATAATATTTTAAAATCCCCCAAATTAATATTACTTATTTTATCTAGGTAAACTTGGACAATGCTGAGGCATTTTTTACCGTATTGTTATTAGGATTATTTTGCCATATTATTATTAATCAGGAAAACGGATAAGATACATATGTACAACTAAGATTATATGACTTATTCATGAAATGTTGTATATTTTACCAAAATGTTGAGTGGTATGACCTCAAGACTTATTCAGTTTTCACTGTACAGGAGGCTATGCAACACTGACAATGGTGTGAGAGGCAGATAAATTTAATCACATACCTGCACATAGACATGTGAAGAATCTGTTTATCAGATGTGAACTCATGTATTTTGGGCTGTGGCCATTATATCATGCCCAGCAATCTAGAGCCCCTTGCAACCATCACTTTGTTTACAAGTCAAACAGCTTCTGACTATGAGATACCCTCATCAGGCAATGATTTCTTATTCACTCAGAGAATGAATAAAATAAATTCAGAAAGCGGAATGAATTCTGAGAATGAATAAAAATGGTTCAGAGAACTCACTCTACAAGTTCTTCTGCAGGATCGCACAGTTGCTCTTTTGGACAATGCATACACATACACACACATGAGTCTGGAATTTGGTTCCTTCCTTATTAAAGTGTGATCAGAAAGGGAAAACTTACAGAAAAGACCCATCTCACTTCCCTACTTTCATATGTTTTTATGTAACTTTTTGCTCTGTGTCTTATAATGATAAGACACCGCTTATTTCCAAATGCATTCATTTCAAGACCGTATCTCCAAGTATTAAGTTTAAAGTAACTCCTGTCATATAGGGAGGCAAGATTATTCAGTTACCCATAAACATTGTTCTGGTTTCCATGGTTACTCAGGTGATTCTAGCATTTTTCTTCCACACTGTCGGTTGCCAAGGTTACAACAAGTTGTTACAAAATACAGCAGGTACAAATCAGGATTGCAGAGGTAGAGTCCTGCATTCATCTGTGACCTGTAGCAAAGCTCGTCTGATCTACAGCATTCATGGGCTGAGGACCTTCTCGGTAGAGTTCTCCTTTGACTTGACTTAATGAATTTTGTATAAAAGGAGAGGATGCTCACCAAAGCTGTCAAACACCAAACAGGTATGCGACTGGCATAGCTTCATTGCCTGAAATAAAGCACTTACTTAGATACCTCTTGGCAAAAAGAGGGAATGTCCTCATCCTAATTATATTATTCTGAAATAAAATCCTAACCCATTCTGTATCAGAGCAGAATGTTCTCTGCGTTTAGGGCCAGTATTACCTTACCAACAGGAATATTCTCATGCATTGACCAACATGTTAAAAATAATTTCAAACATTGAAAATGTCTGCCGAAATATGTAAACTGTCAAAATGAGACCAAAAAGGCTAAAGACATGCAAAAATATTATACCTGTCTTATTGAATTAACAACATTTGTGTTTTACCCACAAAATGCAAAAACAATTTTATGTAGATGTTTATGTATCTAAGCACCTGAACTGCAGGCAGAAGGCAATAGACAATTGAAATAATTGAATTGTGTTCAAAAATTGAACCTTAGCGATCTGCATCCTATTGCGTGTACCAAACAAATGCAAATCATTTTAAATTCTGCACTTACTTATACGTAACAAGAAGCAAAATCCTGTACTTTTATTAAAACATGGTTCTATAAGATTTATACTTTCAAGCTATTTCAAAATGAAATAATAAAAAATAGCTATACTTTTCAGACATGTGGCTGAACATAAGAAAACAACTTGCTGAAGATAAATAACTTCTTACTGTACAAAAAAGATTGACTGCACGTGGCACAGGGTCTCATCCAGGTGGATTTTGAATGTGCCATATACTTCATATGATCATAGTAGTTATACTGATTTGTAAAATGACAAAGCAAAATGCAATTCGTAACAACTGCTGAATTCGTAACAACTGCAATTCGTAACAACTGCTGACAGCGACATAAAATATTGCTGTTTTCTAAAATGATAGAATATATTTCTCAGGTACAACACGATATTAAGTAATCACAAAAAAGTTTTCTACTATGAAATGGAGGATTTGCTTTCTTTTTATGAATGTTAATTTTCTGCTGCTAATTTCTAGAAATTGTTAGAGTTAAGTATCTGAGATAAAATCTTGAGGGGTTTCTGGTCTATCTTGAGATTTTTTTCGTATCTCTTGAAAAATGGGCATCTCTTTATTTCTATTTATTACAGAGTATAGTTACCTGTGACCTCATAAAGACTTTTTTAAACCAGACATGAAGTTTTCTGACATTTTGTCACATTATTAACATCAGATTATTTTTAATAACTTTTCATATACAAAATGTACAGTATAATTAGATAAAACAGAAATTATTTGTTTCATTTCTGAAACACGCATTATCTTTTGATATTCTAATAAAGCTAGTAGCAAGTCTTACCATCTATTTAGGAGTACAATATGAGAATGATTTCCAGACCCCCTTTCATTTTCCTTATAAAATATTATGTTTCAATTTTAAATGCTTGACTATTCTTATGCTAAGAGATTATAGAATCTGAGAGCAGTCTGAATAGCTGCAGAACAACAAAGTCTTTTTATACAGGTATTTATTTCTTCATCTTCCAACAAATTGCAGATATTTTTTAACCGATTTCATTGACTCACTACAAATATTGCTTTTCAGCATCACTGGCTGATCAACAGTGCAAGCAGCCAACTGATTAGACAACTACATGAAGAGAGCTGTTATTCTGTAATCATAATAATTTATTTTGGACCAAATTCAATTGCAGCTGAAATATAAATACTAGTATTATTCCATAAAGTGGGGGAGTGATTTCTTAAGCTGCCAATATTATAAACTCTCAGCATTAAAATACCATCTGGAATTCATTTGCAAGTTACAATCTTCATGTATGAACTGGTCCCCAAAAAATCCTGAGTCATGTGCTGAAAACATTAAAAGTGTTGATATTAAGCTTTGCTATCTCTAGGAGTGTTCCAAACATAAAAATCAATTTTGGATAGCTGTAATAAGACTATATTAGAATGCTTTTGAATGTGTTTTTTTGACTTCACCTCTTACTAAAGAGATGGCTGAACTGGGTGTTTCAGAAGAGTTGCACTCTAGTTCATGCACTTTTATGCATCACAAAATAGCTGGAGAGATGAAACATTGTAAATCTGACAACACACTGCAAAAATTCAGCAAAGATGAAGAAAAATATACCAACAGGAAATATGACTTTTCTGATGTCTTCTCTTGTCCTTCTCTTTGAATATTCAATCTCTATCAGTTCTATCATTTTTCTGTAAGTTTGGATTTGGATATGGAGCTATAGAGTACTGTAACTACTTACTGATGGGTAATAGAGAAACCAAGAGCTAACTAAGGTTCAAAAGCAGCCTGTGCATTTCTGGGCTATAGATATATAGATACCACCCAGCCCCTGAAACCTGGTCAAAATTGGTTAGGTGCTGGGTACATGCTAAGGCTACCACACATGTTTTTCCCTAGCCATCCACTTTTAGCAGCTATCCAATTCAGGATATGACATGAAATTTTGGGTTAACATGAAATTTTGGGTTAACTGCACTTATATGAGAACCATTTTAAATTTAAAAAGCAGTTCTCTGACAAAGAAGAGGATGAAAACGAGAGTTACATGAAAGATTCTGCTCAAGTTAAAATTACACCATGAGATTTTAAAACACTTGAAGCTCATCCTAGCTAATTGCATATAACCTGGTTTTTCTGCTCCAGGCTCTCCATCATTCCCTTCCTCTTACTGTAAGGAATATAGTTATAAAACCTAGAGGCTGATGATGCTGTTGAGCAACTGCTAGCTGTTTATTACTGCTGCCCCAGCTGGCTGTTGCAAGGTTGGCCCTGCGGGATCATTTCCAATAGAGTATCTTTTTGCAAGCCTCTTTTAACCCTGGGGTTGGCTTAAGCAACCAGGAAAGCAGCAGGACCTATGCCTTTACTATAACTAAATATGCATTATAGAGGCAAGCAGGAGGTGAGCCAGCTGCCCCAGCCCTGTGAGCATCCTGCACACTCCCCTCCACGGGAGGGAGAGCCCAGTCCTGCATTCCCCGTTCTCTCATCCGGGGGGACCCTGACACAACTGCATTGTAAAATATTGCCGTAATATTTTCAAGCAACTCTTCTCAGCACGCCAAAAAGGCTTCTCGCCACTAACAGTGGGCTTAGAAACATCAGCATGAGGTTTTGTGAAAGCTCAGCCAGAAAACTCACTGCTTGATTTATTCAGTTATGTTCCCAAATAACTGAACACTAATAAAATAGAAGACATATCCTGAGATATGTATTGCTTTTTATGGAAAAGCTCTCAAATATACCAGCAGGAGATATTGTACTTATTTTTTTTTTGGCGGGGGGGGAGTTTTTTTGAAAAAAAAAAAAAATTTTTTTCTTTACCTTAGACTTTCAAGGCTGCTTTCATGATGTTAGAGAAGAGTGGGGTTTAACCTCTCCCATGTTTTCCCATTTTGTCTAGCTTGCCAATTTTTTTTCACACAATGGTATTTTCTACAGTGAATCACACTGAGTGTTAGCAAATAATACTTTTTTTTTGACTGATATGTTATTTTAGAAGGAACTAACCTAATGTTAAATTCAGTTAATCCTCCCAGTTTAAGTGAGTGGGAACATTTCAGTGTTAAGCTGCCGTGTTTGGACTAAGCCACATGATTTTGAAACCATGTGGAATAGCTGGTCATAGCATAATATGATGTCTCTGCTTTAAAGGAAACAATGTGAATTCTCATCTTTGGAGATGAAGATTCCCAGAAATGAAATCTATGTTCATGTTGCATTAACTCTGTTTCTCATTGATTTTTTTTTTTTTAATGACAATCCAATATATTCCTAGAAGGCACAAAATTTTATATCCTGATAAATGATTGTATTATTCTATAACTGATCATGATGATTTCAATAACGAACTGATTTCTGTAAAATAATCAATATAACAAAGAGAAATAAAATAAATGAAATATGCTGATATTGACCTTGTGTTTCCAAATCTAGGAGTATTGAGATCAAGAATTTTAGTTTGTTGTAAAATTAAGTATTTATTTGTATGTACTTCTGAGATTGGAAATGGCCACTTAAATCAACAGAATTGAAGACAGTTTTCTCTATCTCTCCTTCCCAAAGTTCAGAAATTTCAAAGATGAGACAACCTGTTTTAGTTTCTTTCTGTATAACATACGAAGTACAGGTCTTCCTATTTCATTTAAAGTCATGCTACAGGCTTATCAAATGAAATATAATACAATTACTTATTTTTCCTGAAAGGACCTGGGAATTTTTTTTATGTTTTTTAAAATTTCCTCAAAATGAAATTATGCTGTAAGCACCTGAATTAGTTATTATTATGAGTTCTGTGTATGTTTGTTATGTCTCAATCTGCTAATATTTGTAGAGCACTGCTTCTAGCACAGATATACAATGATTTAATTGTAAAAGTTACCACATTGACATCTCAAACATAATAATTCATGAAAAGCAAACACTCTGAGAGAGTTTCTTAGAACATCAGCATTAGTCACTAGTACTGTATTGTTTGCTTAGTTCATTAAAACCTAATGCAGTGCAAGAAGAGTAGATATCATCTCCAGCAGTAAAATTACAAGCGTCTTGCCTACATAATACTATCAGCCTAAGACTGGTCAGAAAACAAATGATGTGTTTTTATTTTGTGTATTTTACATTGATTTTGTTCCTGTATGCACTGAGGTTGAGGTAAGTCAGCCTCCTTTTGTGATAAAGGAGTTTGATTAGTTTATGCACAACCATGAGATTTAATAATTTAGAGAGTGAGCAATCTAGTTAAAAATTCAGGAACCTTAGATATGCCTTTCCGGATAATATCAGCTAACAATGATCCTGGATTACATTCTCTTTCAGAACTTATTTCTTCTTCAACCTTCCTTGCCTTTCTAGATGCTAGATCCTCTAGCTGAGATCCACTGAGATACCAAATAGAACCATATGGAGCAAACAGACAGTTCCCTATCAGAGACCTGTTCCTTTAGGGAGTCCTAGCTGCCTATAAATGTGTCTTGCATATTTATAAAGGTACTTGCTATATGCTTGTGTTTAGGTAGCTAAATTGAGCTCGAGGTAGTTAACCGAAAGAAGTTTCTGCAAAACTAGCTCCTTTCCTTGACATTATTTAGCATCAGGGGTTGGTAGAGCTGCCTTGAGGAACTCTTGTGTGCCAAACCAGCAGCACCACTTCTTCAAGGAGCTGTTGAGTTTTGCTCCATGCAAGCAGTGCAATATGGCCTCTATAAAACAACATCAAGTTCTGGTCATAGACTCATTCTGAGCAGATGTGCAGTGATTTTTCCCATGTATGTAGACACATGATTATATGATTTCATGTAGATACATGATATATTTCTTGTATTATCAATTCTATAAAATTTTACCAATTTTTAATGGTATAATGCCATTTTCCCCTTTTGATTTCCATATGTATGTGTGTGTGTATAGATTGATATGTATGTATCTACGCATTGTTATATACATTATTTTTCTTCTTCTGTGGTAGGATTTTGGAAAAATTATTGTATTTCAAACAGTGGTGATTTGAGTTGTGATTCTCTCTGGAGGATAAGATTTCCGGAAGTCAGAGCAGAGGCGTACTGAGTTTAGCTGGAGTGTTTTCTGTGTTTTTCTCTTCAGGGATAAGCTTCTGAATGGCCAAAATTCTCCTGTTTTCTTTGGGCTCTGCAAAAACAGTCTAGTTTCAAGAATGCTGAAAGGAACTTCTGCTAATTTCTTGGGAGCTGCATATCGGCACTGCCATATAGGAAGAGACAAAAACTTTCTGTAAATATTAGTGTAACAATATTTGTGGTGACTCATTATTAATGTTGATTTCATACAATTCCATACAGATCTCCAGAGAAGCACAGGGAGAGAGTGCAGGTCATAATAAAACCTTCCTATTCTTCGTTAGTCGGTATATTTTTACAATAATGTATAATTTTACAATAATTCCTGGTATTAAGGAAAACTTTTATTGCTAATACCTTTTTAGAAAGAGTTCCTTTCGTGTCTGAGGCTAGAATATGATCAGGTACCTATTTAGTAGACACAGACTTTGAGAGTTAATGTGGACTCCTTCTTTATTCCTCTTTATCTCCTGTCTTGAGTTACACGCATTTCTATCATCTGTTTCACTTTCAGTATTGTCTTTCTAAATGTTAATATACTTCTAGTTAGACACATTATTTTTTATATTTGCAACAGTAGCTCAGGTATTTATGTGAATTTAATTAATACTGTACACAGATTTTTTCATAGTATAAAAGGAAGGAAAACAATTGTTAATTTAAAAGTATATATTGCAACATAATTTTCTTATTTTTTCCTCTGAAGTTTATTTGCTTTATATCTTATACAATACCTTTAAAATACATATGTATGCCACAAGTCGTACCTTGTATGTGAAAAACAAAATTCTAATTTATTCCTGTAGGAGAATGGAAAGTGAGAGGGAATGGTTGTGTAGATTAAAGAAAACCATCACAAAGATTAACTCTATTGAACTGCAGGGGAAGTGATCTTTTTTGCGCCTGAACTAGGAATTGTTAAAAATTTCCAGGTGTCAAGTCAGAGTTTGCTTGGCTCATTTTCTCTAAGGATAAGAGCTGTGAAGGTGAATCTCATCAATATACTTCTGTAATTAAGAACAAACCAACGAACAAAAACATAAAATGGTAAGGTCAGCTCTTGAAACATTTCAAATAATAGTTTCTTCCCATCAAATCCGTTTTCAATTTTCCCTTCCTGTGAGAAGAAATAAACAAAAGGAAACAATATGTACCAAAGAGTGCGAGGAAGGTTTTCAGGCTTTCTGGCCACCAAGATGAAAAAAGTGAGGCATTTCAGAGACACTAAGAAAAAAATGCTTGGAAACCACTAAGAAAGACAATAAATAAATTTGATGACTAATTTTTGTTAGCAGACTTTAATTCTGGCACCTGTGAACACTGCCTTGGTTGTTCTACTTGAAAGAACAAGGCACTTCTACCAGGAGGTTGCAGTACTCAAGAAAGCAAACAGGCACAGCCACCTAATGATTTTTCTACAGCAAAGACATCCTGTACAGAAGTCATGGACCATATATCCACGGCTAGGAATCCCCTCTACTCCCTTTGGAAGCATTTTGGAAAAATGAAGGAATGTTTTAGTTCTTCTTCCCTTTCTTGTCTCAAGGTTCCACAGCCTAAAACTTGAAATTTGTTGTCCTTGGCAATGCCATCCTCCCCTAAAGAGGAGTGACATTAGTCCTGATATCCCCTAAAAAATTGCACAGGCTGACATGATTTCTATCAGCACGCAACACAAAGGCAAAAATTTGCTAATGAAGAAGCCTGTACTGAACAACCACCCCCTTCCCTAGACATCTCATTTCAGGATAAAGGAATTCAGTTAGTCCTTCAGCTCTCAGACAGGGCATAAACTCTAGTCTTCATCTCAGGTGAAATAAAATGCTTATTTCACCAAAGTTATGTCTCTTGTTAACCACTTTAAATGAAATAAGGAGAAATTACACACAGATAGGGAAAAAATGTAGAAGAGAGAGGTCTGATTTCTCATTTTTCTTCTGCATTTTGTGGAACCTGCAATGATGTTCAATAGAAACTTAATATAGGTATATATTTATGGGGAGGGAAATTAATATTACTTATCACTCTGTTAGTTCCACTGCCTTTTCTTTTATTTGTTGGTGAAATGTGCCTGTTGCATCAAAAGTAGCACTAACCATCTATGATGGTTAAATGGTTACCAGCTGGCTGGGAGATGAGAGTACAGCAGAGGATGTCATCTATCTCGACTTCAGCAAGGCTTTTGACACTTTCCTTCACAATCATCCTCTTGGACAAGCTCCAGAAGAGTGGGTTAGATGAGTGCACAGTGAGGTGGATTGAGAACTAGATGGTGGCAGAGTTCAGACAGTTGTGACCAGTGGCACAGAGTTTAGTTGGAGGCCTGTAGTTAGTGGTGTCCCTCAAGGAAAATTAGTCCTCGGTCTGGTCCTGTTCAATTTATCCATCAGTGACCTGGGTGAAGGGTCAGAATGCCCCCTCAGCAAGGTTGTTGATGATACCAAACTGGGAGGAGTAGCTGATGCCCCAGAGGGCTGCCCTGCCATCCAGAGAGACCTGGACAGATTGGACAACTGGGCAGAGAGAACCTCATGAAGTTCAACAAGGGCAAGTGCAAGGTGCTGCACCTGGGGAGGAATAACCCCATACATCAGTACAGGCAGGGGACTGACCTTCTGGAGAGCAGCCCCGTAGAGAGGGACCTGGGCATCATGGTGGATGACAAATTGACCATGAGGCAGCAGTGTGCCCTCGTGGCCAAGAAGGCCGATGGGATCCTGGAGTGCATTAAGAAGAGCATGTCCAGCAGGACTTGGGAAGTGATCCTCCCTCTCTATTCAGCCCTGCTGAGGCCATATCTGGAGACTGTGTCCAGTTCTGGGCTCCCCAGTACAAGAGGGATGTGGAGCTGCTGGAGAGAGTCCAGTGCAGGCCTACGAGGATGATCAGGGGCCTGGAACATCTGCCCTGTGAGCAAAGGCTGAGGGAGCTGGGACTCTTCAGCCTGGAGAAGAGAAGGATGACAGGGAATCTGATCAAAATATATAAATGCCATAAGGGAGGGAGTGAGGAGGATGGAGCTGGCCACTTTTCAGAGGAGGTCACCAATAGGACTAGAGGGAACAGCCACAAATTGAAGCATCAAAAGTTCCACAGGAACTTTACAAAAAATTTCTTCATAGTGAGGGTGACAAAGCCCTGGGACAGGCTGCCCAGAGAGGTTGTGGAGTCTCCTTCTCTGGAGATCTTCCAAATCGGCTTGGGTGCAATCCTGTGTAATGTGCTCTAGGTGACCCTGCATGTGCAGGGGTCTTGGACTCTAGTCCAAGTCCCCTAGAGGTCCCTTCCAACCTTAATGATTCTATGATTTTATGGCCTGTGACAGGTGGAACACTTACTAAACTAGATTCACTAATGTTCAGTAAAAATTCAGGTAGAAGAGGCATAGAGGAGAGGGGAGCTCTACTTTGAGGTTCAATTGTCATGCATAAAAATAGTCTGTAGCAAACCATGTAGCAAAAGAGCATTCTAATGGTTCTGGTGGTGTAGGGGCTTCCTCAGTGTAGCCTTTATACCCTTATAGCTTTTATAGCCTTATATTTGCTATAGCACTCAAATTTATTATATAGATGTTTTTAGGTCTATTGCATTCATTCCCTACTCTCTTCATCAAAACTATCTTCTTATTTAAGAAAATATTCATTTACTTGGAAATTTTTCTCTTCACATTAACCAGCAATATTGAGTACATTGTCAAGAATCTGAATGGCCAGATTCTTCCCGTTCATAATCCAGCAGATTATCTGACTTCAGGGGGAAGAATTCAGCCCAGTAACTAAAAATTAATCAATGCAAATTCAGACTGCTAGCTTAAAAAAAAAAAAAAAAAAAAGAGATCTGCTTCTGCAGTTATCTACACTAATTTCAGTGCATGCTGTAAACAAAATATTCAATTATAACCCTCATCAGTTTTCACATGACTTGTGAAGCTTAACATCTTACACATTATGGTGCTGTTTTTCAAGAGTTTTTTAAATTCAGGATTGATTTTTATTTAATGATCAATATTTAGTTTCATATCCTTATTTTGGGAGACAGGAGAGCTATGTTTCGCTGGTAGTTCTAAATATTCCAATGTTTAATATAGTTTATAAAAATATATTGTATCTTTGTTGTACTGGCATTCTAGTATTAGTTGAAAAAAAAAGAGTTGGTTATGAAATTAGACATAATAATGTTCTGCAGATCAAGAAAAGTATGTTTATGTCTTAAAAATATGTGTACTTATGAAATAAAATTTCAAGTATACACTAATGCTCAAGGCAGTCAGTGTTTACAGTAGTCACTGAATGATGGGAGAATGACCTCTCACCAGTACTTAGTAAAATAGAAAGAACACTTTGATGAACCATTAATGACACAGCTTCATTTAGCCAAAAAAAACTGGGGACAAAGGGATTCAGTACATACCTTTCTTCTCATGATATGTGAACATTAAGTTTTCAAGTGTTTCAATTTGTATGTCCTTTTATTTGCTTCAAGGGATGGTAGAAATAATATTATGGACAGCCTAGCACAAGTGCACCAGGTTGGCTATGAAGAAAAACAGGTTGTTGACTCAGTTTTCCATCTTGTGCAGGTGCACAGGCATTTTAGCACCATTCATATGGGTTAGCCATCATTACAGAATTCATTTGACCACCTACAGCAAACTCAAATAAGTGCATAAGTTTAAACAGAAATGTAAAGGAAACCTAACACTAAACCAAAATCTTGTGAAGCCAGATCTCATTAAAAAATCACTGATTGTTTAGGCTAAAACATAGGAATATAAATGTTATACTTCCAATGAGGTTATTCTCTTGTAATTCAAATACTATTGCAAAGGTCACTTTATTGAAATTTCATGCCTAAAAAATCTATATCCATTTATTCTTACTCGATTTTAGAAATGGCCTTCCAACCATCAAAATCCAGTTAGCTTAAAGTCCTATGTTATTTAAGCAGTAAAACAAATCAAAATAACTGGAAATAATTTTTGTACTTGTTTATTCATATATTTCATATAACAAAACAGATCAGTACTTACTGACAAAACAAATTATTCATGTCAAATTCATTCTCCTTCAAAGAACATATATAAATAAATAAATAAAGGAGACTACAGAGTTGGTCTGAAAATCCACAGAGACTTAAAATAAATTTGTAATGGAAATGATCTTACTTTTGTTCCTTTTTGTTTAGGATACAGGCCAGCAACTGTGCTCCCACTAGGCCTATTTGTAGTTATAAAGTAGAAATGAGAAAACTTCATAAATCCTAAGTAGTTAAATGTTCATAGTGATAAAAATGCAGTCTCTATCTTTTCTAGCGATGCAGTTTAAACAGGATCGAAATGGCAAGACTGATATACTTTGAAGAAGTCCTCAGTTTGTTGAACAGCTGCCTTTCTGTATCTTTTGCTCTGGAAGCAAAAATTAGACAAATGTGATATGCTACCAGTTCAGGATCAGCAGAAGAGTACTCGTATCAAGGTGTGCATTCAGTATTTTCATAACTAACTCAGAGGAGACTGAATGCTTACTGAGTGCAATAACAGTATTAATGGAGAAGAGTGACATGTCCTCTAGGAAGAGTTTCATACTTGACCATATTTTCGTTACCTTTTGTAGAAGTAAAGGGGCCATTCATATTATTTCTGATGTTAGATAACATCTCTAGATACCAGACTCTTTTCTGAAAGAGTCATTCTGAAGAACTCCAAAGAGTCCTTTATATTCATCAAAGCCAGATGTTTACTTTTATATTTTTTTCCCAGAAAGCCTCTCACAATCTGGAGAGAATGGGAAAGGAGCACTCCTCAGTGTTGCTGAGGATTGATCGAGTGATTGATCCGATCCTTTTTCTGATAGCTAAACAAATTGTAGAGATGATTAGGCTTCTGATGAAACCTGAGGCTATCTAAAACAAATTTATTAAATGAGATAGCTTCAAAGTTATACCTTCACCATCCTTGGCAGAGAAAGTATTCTAGACAGTGTTTTATGTCTTTCTAGCATTTTCATCAGGGTTTGAGCATATTTTGCGATCCTCTGGTGCTTCTATAGCCTAAGTTCAGTATCAGTCAAAGTGGTATTCAATAGGGAGGGGAACTGTTCTGTAAGAATGATACTGTCAAAAAAGAAAAAATCACCTCTCTGAATCTCACTACTTTCAGTTATGTAATAGTACCTTACTCCCACTGGTAGTCGTTATTTTTAACTTGCTTTCAACCTCTATGTCCATTCACTTTATCAAGTTTCATGAGTTTCCAAAGGCTCCAATTCTTACCATCCTTAAGTGTGCAGTATAATCTATCTTCCTTCATACTGTTTTTTCTTATCATCTACCATATCACTAGAAGAAAAGGAGGCAAAATGATGCTTCCAAAACTGTATGTATATTTGATTCACAGTGTAAAAACTCTTCTTCAGCAGGGTAGATACAGATGAACAAGCCTATAGAGAGGTTATATTTCCAGGAAGGCTTAGGAAGATTTTCTCCAAACAAGCTAAAATATATTTGTAGTTGAGCTTGGTTTATAATTGAGCTTGGTCTTAGTTTCTGGAACACAAAACAATAAAACAGACATATTTACTCACAGCATATCAAAAGAAATGGCATTATCCTGAAAATAGATTTGTTTGATAGATGTATTTCCATAGATTATTGATACTGGAATTGTTTTTTCTGGTGAATTGTGTTAAGAAATTGTGCTTAGTTTAACAGAGCAGTAAGGAACTGCTTAACACATACTGCAAATTCTTCACTGATATTGATGAGCATGCTGAGCTGGAAGTGTAAGAAATTACTCCCTTTGGAACTAATCAAAGCAGCTTTCTCACCCTTAAATCTTTCCTTTTTCCTTCTTTTTTTTCAGTTCATGTCTGTAAGAAATGACCAAAAGTATCCATTAACCGTTTCAGACAAAATTGTGTTATCATGCAAAAAAAAACAAAATTTATGAAAAAAAAAGGTAGAACTCAAAAATTAATTGTGCAAATGTTGTCATTTTATCATTGATTTCTACCTGGACATTATACAAATGAAAGAATACATATGAAGTCCTAAATTTTAGCAAGTTCCTATAATGTTCAAAGATGGTGAAATGATTTTCAAAAGCTAGATTTTTGCTGTAACTGACACTAAGTGCAAAACTTTAAATTATTTCAGTGGCAAAGGACAAAGATCAGTTAGTACATTAAAAAATTCATTTGGAAATTGATTTTGAATTAAATATTTCTCAAAAACATTAACTGTGACTTCACAGAGAGAAGATCGTCCTTCTATTTATGGTTTCACAGTTTTTAAACCTAGTCGCCCACCTACAAATTTGTATTTTTCAAAGAAAATCCTACATGTGTTTTTTTTACGAACAATCATGTATACATGTTCTTTGACACTGCTTGTGAGAAGTACAGTTAAATGTAGTAAGTCATTAAGTTACTGTCAATATTCATTCACAAAGTATCAGACACTATTTACGTGTTCAATATCAATATTCATTAATAATCACATAAATCAGAAAACAGTGTAATCCATTCCTATATAAAACATGTACAAGTAGAGTTAATTTCTGATTTGAAAGCAATTGAGGAAAAGAGTCACACAATCTACCATAGAAGTCCTCTGAGACAAGGTTAAGCTGCTATTCAGTTCTACTCGTCATTTATTCAGCTAAATTCACTTAGTTAATTTTAAATGTAATGCTATGTATTTTTCCAATAATAAAAAAAGCACAGCAGCTGTTCTGAAATTTATTGTGAAGATTTCAGAAACTTCAAACCATCCTTTCCACTAACAAAATGCCAAAAGTGTGGCTTTATAATTTGTGCTATGCTTTCCTATTAAAGATCAGCTGTAGAGCAGCAACAACAACAAAAGTCAAAATATAGTGCAAATGAAAAATAGCGTTCTGAACTTGGCATTCTGAAAGCTTTGCATTACAAACAACTGAAAGCTTTGCATTACAAACAACCTAAGAAATAAAATGTATAGTAACGCACAGTAACAGAGAAATGGAAAAAAAAATCCCTGATCAGATTCAAGATTTTTTAATTTATAAAGAAACGCACCTATAAATGAGAAAATACATCTATAAATATCTAAAGTAGTGATGCTCTTTGGTGATATGCAGTAGCAAAATACAGT
The DNA here is from genome assembly GCA_013398315.1 of Nothoprocta pentlandii. Lineage (NCBI taxonomy): Eukaryota > Metazoa > Chordata > Aves > Tinamiformes > Tinamidae > Nothoprocta > Nothoprocta pentlandii. The sequence goes on from VZSG01000946.1 coordinate 221,548, forward strand.
TTTGGAAAAGCAAGTATCCAATTAAAATCTGAATTTCCCTTTTCAAAAATCTGACTAGAAAAAGAACAATAAATCAAGCTGTGGTTGCCCAACACTTTGAAATACAGCTTTTAAATAGACAATAAAAATGGACTGATATCTGGGTGAAAACATATACTAATAAATCTCATTTTCTTCACGGGGAAATTTTCCAAAGAGACAAACACATATACACACATAGATTGATGAACAGTGGATAGAAATGCTTTATGCATTTCAGAAAATTCTGGTTTATTTGAAAACTTTCATTCCCAATACTTTACAGTCTAAAGGGATGCCTTACTTCTTTAAATCCCAAACATATCATGCATATGACCACTGCAACTATTTGTTTGAAATTCTTGTAACCCTTCTTTGCCTCAGAAGATGTTTCAGATCATTTGAATTCAGATACCAGTGGAAAAATATTACTTGCACATTACTTATTTTGAAAAAGAACTTGTATTTTTCAATGTACATATAGCTACCAATTGAAAAAAAAAATTGCAAATACCAAGCTAAAAAAGATTTCAAGCATTTAAGTTGCAAAAGATTTGCAATCTGAAAATATTTGCCTTCAAAAGGGCTCATACACCTCTCAGAGCTTTGCGTACTAAGATACTCTTTAAAGAATTTAAATGATGTTGTAAGCAACAATCAAGGAACTGTTAATTAATCACGGAACTGTTTCCAATTCCTAGCTCTTAGTGGAATCTACGTCTTCATATGAAAGGAAGACAAATCTTTGTATGGATAATCTTTTTAGGATGATTCATATGAACATTTTGTTAATGTAATGCATGCTCCCATGCATACTATTAGTCTATCAGACTACCAGTCTTAAAGTACTAGTAGGATACTAAAATAATTCAAGTGGGATTTCCAGTCTTGTACTGATCATCCTGGCAGAGATAAAGTCACATGAATGACTGCCAAAATCTAAGCCTAAATAAACATATCTGTGACTCCATTAAGACACTTATCCACACAATTGTAAAAATAATGAGGATCTTTAAAACTTTCAGATCTTACCAGATATGACTGACCTCACAATTGCAAGTTTTAAATTAAATGTGGATTAGTGATTTTTCTTATCAGAAAGAATAACAGAAAGCCTATGCCAAAGTCTTCATCTTTTCTCCACAGAGTGGCTAAAATTTACACAGATGTACTGATCTGCACCACATAGTTACACCACATCAATTGGCAAGAGAAATATCATTGTATTTCTGTGGGAAATAATAAGCAGTTCATATGGGTCCAACCCACGATGCTCCAACCTGGCAGTCCTCCAGCTTCCATTTCTCACTATTTTGTCGCATACCACACGGCTCTTCACCTGTGTGCCAGTCACCGCTCTGAGGTTATTTTGACCCAGATATTTTCCTTCTTTCTGTGTTCACATGCAGCCGAGATTGGGCATGCTCTTGCAGTCAGCATCAATGTAGCTGGCATTATTAAACTTCTCATGTTTATTTTGCTCTACTTCTGGAATAGGAAAAGCCATTATAATAACCAACAACCATGGAAGGAGGACACCAACGGGTTGACCAAGAAACATCCACCTATGCCAGGATGGTGATTCTAGGCAGATACTGCCTCATGGTTGCCCAAAAGGGAAGACCGCATCCTCTTCTTGTACTGGCGAGGATGAATGAATGCACAGTTTGACAGGATGACAGAGTTGCAAATTACTACCGGGGTTTCTTCTCTTACTTCTATTTCCAGTTTCATCATGGATACTCACAACGGCAATCATCTTAAGTCACCAAAGCTTTACTATAATTAATTTCAATTAACTTTCATTCCCTCCATGTACTATGCAAATAAAACTATATGTAATGAAAGCACTTTGTCTCATAGTCTGAACAAGTTTGCATTGTACCAATCATATACAATAATTAGTATAAAATGATTACCAAGCATTCCATCTAGAGTTTTTTTTCCTATCTCCTTTCAGCAGTAAATATTTTATTTGGAATGAAAAGAATAGTGCAGAGAGATAATGAATTAGGTGAGGAAAAGAGGGCAGTGCTAGCTCCTAGATAATGTGCAACTTAGTGTAATACATCGTATCATTTTTGTACCTTGGTGGGAGATAGAAAAAATCTCATATAACTAATATCTAAATCTCTAATAAAATTGTCTTGTGTCATCTATTACAGGTGCCTGTACATTTAGAAGACCTTCAGAGAGACTCTGAAGAACAGAATAAATGGTTACTTTACAGAAATGTTATCCATGCTCTTAAATGTATATATTTATGAACATAAGCATCTTATTTAAAGGAAGAAGTTAGTACAGGGATTTATGTGAAGTCACGAAGCTGTCTTTAACACCTGCCCTGTGTCTTCCAGGCATTCAGCAAAGTCCATCTCTCCGCAGCAGCCTTTCTGTCACCCACTTCTATGGTATGCAGAATAGCGACAGACGGTTAGACCTTTGTGTTTGGCAGCTCTAGTGTCTGTGTATTTGCAAATTACAGACAATCTAATATCACAAAAAAACACTTACACTCTCTATGGTCTTTCAGTACAAAGACAGCCTGACAAAACAAGAGAGAGAAAGCCTGGAGACTTTGATGCCATGGGAACTGGACAATTAACAAATGTACTTTTCCTTACTTCAACTGGAGTTGCATTTGAGCCAGTCTCTTAGCAGAAGACTGTTAAAAACCTCCCTGTGACCTAAGTAGTGGTGGATTGAGCGAACAGAAGATACAAAAAAAGAACTATAATGGGAGCATAGAGCAGAGCTGCTAGGAGCAAGGGCAAATGACACAGGAAATGTTTGGGGTGGGATAGTTTAAGGCTAGAAAAATCAGAAAGCTTAGAAGTCAGGGTCTTTAGACTGAAAAGCAGCATTTGTTATGATTCAGGCACATACAGATACAGAGGGGCACACAGGGGAAGATGGGATCACAGATAAGCTTTGCTGTAAGGTATTTTCAGCAAAGGTCACTGCTTCTTCCTTTGGCACAGTACATGTACTCTTAAGCAGCTCCTGTCTCACAGGCCTCTGAAATAACAGGAGCTGGACAATTTCTTCCAACCAACCCTCTTCAGCTCAGGAGTCACTGACAGCAGCTTCATGGACTGCCTCTTTAAAATTTTAAGTTAAACTAAACTAGAGAACTTTCTGCTTTATTTTCTAGCCATAGTTATGTATCTTATTACCTGAAGACAAAGAAAGCTTGCAACAATACATAACTGCATCGCACATGGCAACATTTATAGCTTTGGAGTATGTTTGCAGTCTTGAGCTTTATTAACAAATCTGCATTACTAAAGTTCGTACTGGGATTGTGCTTTCCTTAGCATTTTGGAGCATAAGAAGAGAGTAAGTATGTAGCAATCCACCCCCTTTTTGCTGTTTCTGGTAATCCTTAATTTAGGATCTCCTTAGATCCAAAGGTCTTAGATCCTTGTGTATATGCTTTTTCATTTTTCTTCTCCTCTCCTCTCCTCTTCTCTCCTCTCCTCTTCTCCTCTCCTCTCCTCTCCTCCTTTTTGTTCAATTGCTAAAATTGTACTTCCAAGTACTTCCATTTTAAAAAATTAGCTGTTTCCTCAGCTGTGAAATAGGAAAGGAGTAAAGCACATATTTTTATTCCCCCTTGTATTTTCTAGGTTTTCATCATTGTGGATGTTAGGCAAGCTGATAAACCTAGTACCTTTTCTTCCCCTGCTGCTGTCACAAAGGCAACATTTATCTCTGTGAACAAGATCCTCTTCACATTCATCTTAAAGAACTGTTTTCTAGGAGAATAGGAGATTGAAGGATTCCAATTTATTTCTGTACAATAGTCCCCTTTTCATAGTTATTAAAATTCTCTAAATTGTTAAACGCATGTGCATATTCAAATTATCAGGTAACATATATTTCTTCAGATTCCTTTTTCCTCGTTTTCAGAAAGTGTTGAGTTTGTGAACAAGTATTACTGGGTCTGTACTCTCTGGCTTAGCACTACTGAACTATTGAAGCAATCTTTTACAAGCAGTGCATTGGGACCTGCAAGTGATAATAAACACTGTTTCGTATCTGTACCATTCAAAAAAGCACTCTTTTAGACTACGTGCTTAGCTAAAACAATTGTGTTTTACACACAAAGCACGGTGTAGTCGTTGCCCAGCCATTTAAGCAGTCCATATGGCAGCTGCTGCCCCCATTTTCCAGTATTTCTCATTGGAAACTTATTTTGATACTATTCCACAGTTTTGCAGTTGGTAGTGTAGACATGGTCTGCATATATTTCTGTCATTATGCAACTAAATATTTAAACACACACTTAACTCCCACTAAATGCTTTATGAGCAGGGGCTTATGTCAGTAAATTTTAAGGATTGTTTCATATTTATTTTTTATTGCATTTGTAGAAGCAAATTACTGTCTTTACACATATATAACTTCTTGTGCAAGTAGGCAAGATTGTGCTATCCCTGCAGTGACAAGGTTACATGCCAGTTAATTACATTTTATTGTCTCATACAGTAAAATAGCAACAACACATTGTATGTTTTTTCACAGCCAAGCTTAATTGTGAATACATCTGTCAAGATCTCAAAATACACTGAGGATCTGTTTTGTTTCATGTGCATCTTCTCTCAGTTCCTCTTTCACATCTTTCCTTTCTCTATGTGGCATTTAAAGATTGACTTCCCTCCCACAAATCTATGTCTGAAAGTAATCAACTGGTCTTCCAGGAGTCAGACACATGCTTTTTTGGACTAGCTGCTAATTTTAAAGATGCTGTGGTTTACAATTGCTTTGACATTTACTCTGGAGGATTTGTGCTCCTGAATATATTTACGTAATTTATTTACCCATGGTTGTTTTGAAACTTAGAGAAAGGCAAAGCTTGAGTGTTACAAGATATTGGACTTGAGTGCTTGTTAACTGCTTTAAGGATCCTCATGCTTCTTTCACGCTTTCTGCTAACGCTACTACACTTCAGCCATCCCAACCATTTAAGTTAGAATAGCTTTTGATTTAAGAAAGGTCTGAATGTTTAATGAACTTTAATGTGTTCAATGAGTGGAGAGAGAGAGAATATATATAAATGTATGTGTGTGTGTTTATGTATATATATATACACACATATATATATATCTGCATGTACACACCAACAATATATCGTTTATGTACTACTTTTCCAAAATGCTCTAAGATACCTAGAGCATCTGGAAACATTATAGTATAAACAAATTAAACATGAGAATTTAAAAAAAGAATTTCAAGTACTCCAAAAAATGTCAGCTGAAGGAAAGTCTGACACAATCTTTTTCCAGTGGATAAGAAAAAAACTATTTCCAGATTATGCAAACAAAAAGAGCACGTGGAAAGAGCTGGGGGAAGGGAGACAGGCAAAAAGACTTGGAAAGAGAGTGAGTTAAAAGCTTGCAGACTATAAGCAGGCAAGGGGGGCTATGCAGTTCCTTTCCTTGTAGAAAACATCCAAAATTATGCTACTCTCTTTTCTTTAACAGTGCCATGCTCCAAACCATTTTCTCTCTGAGGAAGACAAAAGAACAGCAATCTCAGAAAAATGCAACAGTGGCAATAATAATATCTTACAAAGAAGGATGAAAAACAAATTAAGTACACAAAATACACACTTCAGGAGAGATAAGTGATTACTCAAATCTACAAAGAGCAAAACTCAACTGAAATAATCATTCTCCCATGATCTTTATGCAGGAAAATCGTGAACATTACAGTGCTGAATAATCTGAAATTTCTATTTGGATTACTTAAGGATGACATTAATCTGTTAAAGTGAAAAGCTGCTTAAACATAGGAATTGATAACAACAATTTAAAACAAATTAAAATTAAAAATAATTGTTTACATAAACAGATTTGTTAGCATTTTTATGTTTAATTATATAAAGCTGAATTTCAATGGAATTTGGAAAGCAATTAATGGGAAATTATGGGAAAACTCATAAAAATATTTCAAAATCTTTCATTAGTGATATAAAAACTATCATCTAAAGCATTCTCACTGGAGTACCTATCAGATATATGTAGCAATATCTTCACAACTCCAGCCACAAAGTACGCTACATCTTTACACTTTCCCTAGATTTTTACTAGCAAAAATTTGGATGTTTCAAATTTGTCCCCTTGAAAACAGTAAAGTACAATAAGACAAGAGGAAAAAGAGTTTTGCCTATGTTTGTCAAATTTAACAGTCCCATAGTCAAATAACCCAATATCTAGGTCATTTGGTTTTACAAAATCCAAATAAACAGCTTTCAGAAAGGAGTGGAAAAATACTGCCTTTTCCAACAGAATAGCAAAAACTAGAGACAGATAATATCTCAATCATCAGAAAACATGCCTGTACAAAGCATTTGCAGTCTGCTGTGATTAACCTCAAACAGTAGTATTAACAGCATATCAATTATGTAAATGCATTGCATTTGCAGTCCACTTAATGCCACTACTTTTCCTCATCTAATCTAGGAGATCTGAGAGAATTTATAACCTTCTGAGATTCCCAAACTATGGATTTTGGCCATTGGTGTAGGATACCAATGAGGATACCAGTTGCAACCAACTGTTCCTGTCCGTGGGTAAGAAGAAATATTGGGTTACAGCTTTACATAATTTTACAGAGATAGATGCAAAACAGGATGGAGATATTATTCAGACCTTGGTCTGAATATAGCAAAATGTTCTGAATTGCAGAGATGGAAATGGATTGGAGCTGGATGGAAATTTCTCTTTCTGCAGTACAGAGGACAGGAGAGGAATGTAACAGAGAACTCATTGTTACTGGAGTTAAATGAGAGAGATGTGCTATTTTCTCTTAGAAGTTTTAAGAATTAAATACATAAGCAAAGAGGTCTCTCAAGATGAATAACATATAGATTTATTTTCCATATAATGATACATAACTTATACATAATTATTTATGTATAATTTATTCTCTCTCTATATATGAGGAAGGTAACAAAAGAAAATTATGACCTAGGAAGATTTAATCTTAATCATTGCCCTTTCTAGCGAACATTTCTAAAACATCTTTGAGATCTAATAAAGAGCTGTAATTTCACAACCACTTCACAATGACATGAAGCAGACGCTGCTGTCAAAAGAAACAGTCCCTGTTTCCTGCTTGACAAACACTCACTCCCAGCCTAGTATCACCCCATATTTGTGCTCCTACACGTAGCATTCATGTAGCTATATTCTACTACATACAATTGAAGTAGAATTTGATACAGAAAATATTCCTATTTGGGGTTTTCTAAAACTTTGTTAAAAAGAATCAGGTACCTTACCTACAATCTGTCTACGATTTCAAGATGAGAGTGGGAAGATGTCTTCATTTTAACTTGTGAATGAGAATCACAAAGGAAAACAAGTGAAACAATGCAAGTAGTAATGAAACATATTTAAATTATCAATAAATGCAAACTGCAAAGAATAAGGAGGATGATCTATCTTTTGATTTTGTCAAACCGCGGTTGGAGCTGTCTCTGGATCAGTGATTTTAAGCAAAGTTCTTGTCCTCAGCAGAAGCCAATGTGTGATGCAAATCTCATGTAAATGAGGGAAATCTATACCTCACAACCACCTCACAGCACTACTCGTCTCAGCACATGCACAGTCTTTCTCCCATTCCTACCTTTTCCTTGAGAAACCTGCAGTAGAGAGATGTGCTGGTGGATGAACATCTATGGCTGATGTCATAAAGGAGATCTGACAAAAGAAAATAGTGGTTTCTCTCTGACTAGAAAATGTATTCCTGTTTAATTATCTTTATCTTTTTTTGACTGTGCATAACATATTACATTCAATCAAAACAATATATTACATACTCTATCTGATATCACACATGCAACTTCAATCACAATTAAAATACTAGTACACTCCTCACGCCTATTAATAACTGTAGATAAATATTGACATTTTGGTAGTAAACAAGGCTGCTCATTTCATTGCAAATATCTCCCACTATCATACAATACAATAATTAAGAGTGGTTGGTTAAAATGGCATCCTGACAAGGAAAGGTGAAAAAAAAAAGGAGTTCTATCAAAACAAATAAGGTTCAAAGTATCAAAACTTCAATAACAACATCTTGTAAATGAACCACAAACATAGATTAGAATTTACTATTATTTCTTTTTTAATTAGTTCTTGTAGCTGGTGCTTCATCTTCAGTGTTAATTGTTTTGCAACATAATTTCCTTGCAAGATAGAAGCTTAGAAACACATAATGCAGGAGGGCACAGAGGGCAGGTGGCCTACCTAATTCAGATGCATCACTTTCATAAACTTACCTCCACCTCCACAGTGTTTTACCCACTGTGAATAGTCTATTGAACTCACAGGCAATAGTATTAAACAGAGTGAAATGTTAAGCAGCCACAACACATTATACAGGCTTAGAGAATTATCATGCCTTAAGGATACCATTTATATGGGAGGATTGACTCTTACTTTGTTTGGATTCTGTTTTGTAAATTGTCCTGTTGTTGGATCAACCAGGAGGACTAAGTATCAATAGAGATGTGTTGTGTGCAAAGCACATTAATTTTTGCTAGCATTTTATCAGCACATTGTCTTAATCACATTGTCTTAATTTGCAATCACATTGTCTTAATTTGCAATCGCTGTCAGAAGAGTTTGCAAAGATCTTGTTTTTTTTGAGTTTGAGCTTTTTGGTTTAGAAGAAAAGGTTCTGACTGACAACAATTTTTCCGTCCTCTCTCATAGGACTGTACTGTCTGTCTATGGTTCCTTAACTGTTAGCTTTTACCTCTGTTAGCTTTTACCTTACTTCACTTACTCAACAATACGAGTTTGATCCTGGTTAGATATGAACATATGACTGCATTTCTGATGAAAGGCTGCAGTATACAGTATGGAGTATATGTTAACTTATCCATTTTTGTGGGTTTTACACTCTGTGCAGGGTATACATGACCTTACCAGCATAAAACTGTTAGCAACAAATTAACCTGTTAACATTTCCTAAAATAAGACCAAGACAGTGGTTTTATATCACATCAGTCCCTCGTATCGTGTGGATGTGGACTTTCTCATCTTGGAACAACAGTATGATTATAGTAATAGGCAGTGATCCAAATGCCTTATTCTAGTTTCAAACAAAATGCATGAAATAAAATGTGTATGAAGAACAACATAGATTTAAAGCAGTATTATTTTTATACAAAACCTTACATGTTTTCACATCTCATTACACATATATATATGAGACATTATCAACCTTATCTGCACCACAGTAGTTGTTAAACTGGAGACATAAAGACCTATTGACTTTCTAGAGCTCTAGCTCTATTAATAATCATATTTCTCACCCAAACTGATAAAAGTTGAAATATTTATAACCCTCTCATATTAACCTTATTTATTTTTTATTACTTCCTTTACTCCCACTAGGAAACAAACAAAAACATTTTTAAGATGATTAGGCAAATACTTTGCACAGCAACATGCCCTTAGGCTGATCTAATGGATATTGATATAGTCTGGTACACTGTGCAAAAACAGACATCTTTTTACAGTATCCTTAGATTTACGAAGCACACAAGAAATATCTATTATCTTGAACCACACAACATATTTTATTTGCCCATTATACAGTGCGGTTGTGAGTATCCAGTCTTCTCACAGTTTCAAACCACAGCAACCATCCGATCCGGCCTCAGACCAGCCCAGACCAGTGCCTACCTGCAGCAGTGCCTGATGCTCCCCAGGGCTGGGAATGCCCCATCTCCCTCCTCCAGGCCCCTGTCTACAGGGAGCTTTCAAGTACAGGGATGGATCTTGGTGGCCAGGCCTGGTCTTGCCCCAATGACAGACCCTGCCCGCAACAGCCCCAGAGAGCCCTGTGTTGTCCTCACAATTTGCTGACTTGTGCTGACATGCCTGATCATATATTAAGTACAAGTACCACCAAGTGGTGGGCTGCTACCACAGAAATGGTGACTTAGGATGAAAAAGTCTTGCTTTGAGCAGAACGTCAACAGCAACCATGCTAATAAAACCTTCATTCAAACAAACAATACATTTATTGAAAAAATGTTAGCATTAGTTGGAGAAGAGGAAATCTATTTCTTTAAAAAAAAAAAAATTGACTGTTCATATTTTCCTCTCCTCATTGAATTTGAACACTTGTTTAAGAACCCATGGCAGCTATTATGAAAATCAACTAGAATGCCAGTCTGTGATCAATAGTCATGTCACACTACAGCATCTCTTACATTTTAACTGCCCTCAAAACTAAATTATTCAGAGTGTATCTTCAAGAGAACCTAAGGCAGCATAAAGAGAGAATGGCTAGAGTTCACCATGCCAAGATCTCATGTCAATTTTGGATTGTGTCCAAAAATCTTGAGTGTTGAAGTTCACTTGCCTACCCTACGTGCACATGTTGGGTCTACTCCTAGGCAATTTGAAGTAGATTCCCACACAGCATCCCACACTGATATTAATATTGCCTTGCTATTAATAAAAATGTCTCACTGGAGTACCTTGAAGAAGATAAGCTTTCCTCCAGAGGACAGCAACTCCTACTCACCTTGCAGGATGGTGTTCTTGTGCATGTCCCCAGGCACCACTTAAGCTGTTCTCCAACAGAAGGAGAACTACTTCAGCTTCACCTGTGTGTTTCCGTCCTTCATGACAGACACAAGGCAAATTCATAACTGTAAAAGAATGGGTTCATCTAGCACTAATATGGATGCATCTATGGCAAACTGTATGCACATAAGAATGTGTGAACTGAAGCTGAAAAGAACAGTTGCTTTGTAAGATTTCCCCCATCTAAAGGAGAATATCAGCTTTACACATGAATATGTCTTTATTCATTCAGTTCACTTCAAAAGATGGCTTATAGTCTCAGATCAAAAATTGCCCCAATTTCAGCCAAGCATAAAAGCCCAAGCCTGTCCAAACCAAGATGTAGCAAGGAATCCTTTAAGGATGTGGCTTTGTCATTTTAATTAAAAAGGCTCATAGATACTAAACTAAAAAAAGTTATATGCCAAGCACAAGGCATTGCCCCATAGAAAAGCCTAAAAATGTTTTAAAAGACAATTTCAGTTTTCTCTGTTCCACAAATCACAAATACCATGCAAAAAAATCTAAGCAGCAAGTTAAATTTAAGAAGGAAGAGATCTAATTCCCTAAGTTTCATAAACAATTTCTCAGGAAATATTCTTCTAGGCCTTAGAATTCTTAGGAAACCATTAACAAATCTTTTTTTTTTTTCACAATAAACTGATACTGTCACCAAAAAGATTCTTTATTATTCTAGGACTCTCATTTCTACCTACCTTAATCAATCCAGTGCTGTGGTTACAGAAATTAATTTGAACAGCTCCCTGCTAAAGACATGTCAGGAAAAACATACATTTCCTCTCATCTACTCACCAAAGAGAAGAGCCATAATTATTGAAATAAAGCTACCTTACTAAAAGTGACACATGTAAAGGGAAAGAAAAGGGCATCATACTTGTCCATTTCATTATTTCAGGCTACAGCTACAGGTCCAAATTTGTTCATCAGTGAGATATTTTTAGGCTTGAATATCCTGAATATTTCCTAGCTCTGAGGACAGTGTACCTGTAAATTTTTCAAAGGACATTCCCCTGAATAAAGGTCATCGTGAAAGCTTTCAGAAAGAGTGATCTCGAGCAGGGTCTCATTGTGCCAAATTTGGTATTATATATTGGCTTATTATGGGTCCCTAATACTCCACAGCTTGACAAACAGGGATGCTTATTTCTCCTAAATAAGACTCAAATTCTGTGCAGTATTTTATCAGATTATAAGACAGCGATACTTACAAGCAAGTATTATAAGATAGCAATTACTGAGATATACCAAATAAAATGTCCAATTGTTACTTCTTTCCATCTTGTTACCATCTTGTTACTACCTTTCACATAAATTAATTATTACAGTAGTGCAGCACTGCTTAGGAAAATAATTAGTAATTCAGAGACAGTCAAAAGTATCATCTTTAGCTTTTACAGACTTATTTGTTGGTTTAGAATCAAGATCAGTCTTTAAATTAAGAATATTTTCACTTCATGCAAATTCTGTTTGGAGAAGATGAAATATGTCAGTTTATGCAGTTCTTAGACTGCCTGGACCTGTTCCCTGCGTGTACAGCCCAAGAACCATATCTGGTGGATAAAGCACTAAGTAGCTAAAAAGCTGGTAAGCAGAAGCTTACGCAGAAGCACAGGAATGACAAAATAAAACAAATGCAAAAATAATTCAACAGGGAAAGCACAGCACAGCTTTTGTCTTCACACAGAATGGAGGAAAAGGTGCTTTGTATACAGCAGAAGTGAGTGGCAGTGGGAGTTGGTGGGAAAACAGAGAAGCAGTGAGAGAGACTCAGGCATATATATTTTTCAGAAAGTAGTCTCTGGCAGGGGAAGCTGAGAGAAAGCTCAGCTCTCAGAAAAAAAGCTCATTTCTCTTTTCAGCAAGAGAAACAAGGTTGAGTAGAGACAAAAAAGGGGAAAAAACAGAAAAAAAATACATATTTTTGTCTTGCTTTTGATTATTCAGAACAATGTATGCTAGTAAGCTATGACTGCTTATTCCTTCCTGGTACAGGATATGTAAACCATCATCTACCTTATAAGCTGCTTATAAACTACCATGAAACTTTCCCATTCACTCCAGTGTACCATATATATGAGAAGAAATTTCTTTATAAATTCATAAACACCACATTTAAACTTATTTATTTCTTTTAAAACATACATAATTGCATGCTGGAGTAACTGTGTATATGCAATAAGAGAAATTTGTGAAAAGAACATAAATTTTTGGCTTAAGTTTATCTCCGCAGTAACATGTTTATTTAAAGGGCAGAATTCTGACCTCTATTCTAATTCTTACCTCATTTTCAGTTTTCTTTTCAACATTCTTCAGACCATACTTTGGCCTCCAAGCCTCACTTTTAATCATGTATCACTGACCATCATTTAATCTTTGAGTTTATAATAACCTGCTAACCTACTAAACCAATAAACTTTGCATTCACTGAAAACATAGCTATCCATAGTCCTAGCTATCCATAACCCTAGCTTTCCATACTATATCTTGGCTGTTTTAGGAGGAGAGAAAATAGAGAAAATGTTTTTTTCCTCTGAAAGTACAGCATCACATACTGTACATCAAAGCAAATGTGCTTTAGGTTTCAGGAATACTACATCAGTAAAAATAACAGAATAAATAAGACATTATGTTTAGTATGTGCCATGAGCAAAGATTGTACAGAAAAATATAAAACTTAAAGCACCAAAAATTGTAGACATCTAGTTGTAGGTATTTAATTTCTGAATAAAAGAAACATAGTTTGGGGTATTTAGTATCTCTCCTTTTGAATTCCCTGAATACATAACCAAATTATATAAATCTGCAAAGTAATAAAACTAGATTATTTCATTGACTTCCTCCTTCTTTGCCAGTACTGATGCAAAGTTTATCATTTATGAATAAATTCTACATTTTCAATGCCAATGGTTCCCTAAGTACAGAGACATACAGTCATATGCAGACACTCTCAATGTGAGGAAAAGAGGATTGAATATATGATCTAACTTAAAAAGGTTTGTATGAGTTCAAGGTTCCTTTCATGGAGGAGAAATAGTAGTGATGATGTCACAATTCCAAATCTTTTAGCAAGCAGAAAAAAACTACAGAAAATTAAGTAGTCAATGACTGCATTAACAAGGTAAAGCAATCCTGAGCAAAATGACATTGCTGATCACCTACTGTGTAGTTATTAAGGCACCTTCTTGAAAGTGAGTAAGATCACAGATCTCTCTCTGGTGCTGCTGAAGTTCAAGTTGCAACTAATAGAAAAGAAATAACAGCAACTTAACCTCTGTCCAGTGGCTTCAATTTAATCCTACACATTTTTAAATCTCATGACTACTTTTGTACATAGGGAATAACTTGTGTTCAATTACAGCAGCCATTCAAATAAGTGATATTCTCTTAGTGATGCCAAGAATCTACTTTAAACCTGAAATTTACTTTCTGAATTAATACTTACATGAAGAAGAACCAGACTGTGAGGACTTACACTTGGTCTGACAATTGATGGAAACCTAACGCCCTGCTCAGCCTTTCACTAAGGTGAAATCAAACACTCACATCCTGAGGGCGATGATCCTTGCAAGGACAGGACCCTCCTCGCAAGGAGCCAGCCAGGAAAGCAGTCTGAAAAACTACTTAGAGCATGATTGCCAGTGAAGTAGTAGTGGCTTATCACCAAGATGATGGGAGAAATCCACAGCAAACAGGCATCGCCCACGCTGCTGAAGGAAAAGGTGCTGCTCGGATGCTTATGCAGAGAGATAGCCAGGGCTTGGCAGGGATCTGCACTGCTGGAGATCAGCCTCTTGGGACCTACCAAGGAGCAGTGAGACACATTTCGTGGTCCTCAGAGGACACCAGCCTGCTGCATTGGTAACATCCAATGAGGAATTAATTCAGGGGATGAATCCGCTCCCCTAATGTAGACAGATGTTCACTGAATTAGTTACATGACTCTTGATGTTTTCCCCTACTGACAGCAATAGGAATACTATCTTCCGCATCAATAAAAGCAAGTTTAGGCAAACAATAAGCAGATAAGACACAAAATAGCAACAAAAGAAAAAAAAAATAAGATTTCAAAATACAGCATGTTCAAAAATTTAGCCAAAGCTGACTATCGTGCAACTGCTGTCACAGAGCTCTTAGAGGCAAAATCTTGTAACACAATTAATTTCACTAAAAATCTTGTTATAGGCACGGAGGATTAAGCTTATTAAGCCTGACTAAGTACAATAAACAGATGCACAGAGCTACATAATATTTCAGACACCTACTCCGATCAGGCTGTTCCTGATTTAATGGAACAGAATATCTCAGAGCTCCTAATGAGATGATAATACTCACAAAACGGGAATGTGCTGGTGACATCTGTTTGATGTGTATAAGGAAGTTGTATTTGACTTAGGTTGTTCACTTACATTTGATTAAACTGGTTTTGCCATCTGATAGAGGCATTTTCTAATAGTAGAGCTGGTAGGATTCAGTAGGACGTAAGACGTAGTCAAATGCAGTTGATTTACTCCTAATATTGCATGCAAAAGTATATTTACATTACAATATAAATACCAGATGTGTCAATGATTAATTCTGAAGAACTATGATTTACAGATTTTTCTAAACTGAATATGACACATGCATGGGAAGTGAAGGAAGAAGAAAGTAAAATGTGAAGCAATATTAGGATAAATTTTAGACAACAGTGAGAAGAAAACCAATGTCTCTATTTTCTGCAACTAGTATCAAAGTAATTCTGTCCAAATGGAGAAACTGAAATCCTACTAATTTCTTCACATTTGCTTTACTATTATTAGCTGCTCTTTCATTATTTTATCTTTTGCTTTCCTTCAGTAAACTACTGAATATTAATTTAATAGTAACAGATTTTCCTCAGGTGATTCACCAGATTAATAGATGCAAAAGGAGAGGCAATAGTCTTTTCATTTACAGGACTGACAAAAATACTTTAGCATGAAAAAATTTATAATGCATAAATTATTGCATCCGGTCATTAAATTCCAAGAATAAAGGACATATAAGGGACACATGGAAAAGTCTTAAGAGTAGAAAAGAAAAAAAATCTGTGAAGTTACGCAATGAAACATATATAGAAGTATCTTCCTTATAAAAAAAATCAGTTTGGAAGTTACTCTTATAAAGCACACACTTGATTTTTAGTAAAAATTGTTAGAAGTGATGAGGGTATTCTGCTAGGCTGAATTTTGCCTCAATTCTTTTTTCTTTTTTCTTTTTTTCATTTTTTGCTTTTCTTTTTTTTCCCATGGGGAAAAGACATATTGCTTCTATGTGTGAAAGAAAATCATATAAATTTTTAATAAAATATGGCAGTAACAGGAAGTTCAAGTAAATTTTGAGAACACAAAGAAATTTAGATGCTTGTAATACAAGAGTATGAGATGTTGCACTGAACACTCTTTAAAACTTCGGACTAGATTCTCAACCAATGTAAGCTGCTAGAGCTGGTCATTATTAGCATTTTTTGTTGTTGATGTTTATTTTAACTTACGTTTGAAGTTCTCTGGAAATGGTCACAGTGTCTCCATAAGCAGAAGCAAAACAAACTGATTCATCATTAAAATCCGCATTTACAAGAGTACAATACTAGCAAAATGAGATAGCTCACATGACTTAGTTTTCAGAACGATATTTGCAAGATTCACATTTTATTAGCTTAATAAGACCAAAGGAATTAAGTGCAACTCTCCAGTTGCATTCTGGGCAACTCTGGCAAAAAAGAGCAAAAGGGATGAAACTTATTGCAGGCATATCTTTGACAGTTTGGGGAGATTCCTAAGGCTCAGCTTCAGTTTTTTCACTGATCTTTATTTCTGTAGTGTATTAATAGTACACTCAAAGAACCCTTCTCTCCATCCTACAGTGCTAAAAAAGAAAAACCGTTTAGTTGCATGAGGAGAAAAACATCAAAAATAATAAACCATACATAAACCTTATATTAGTACTGAATTTCCATAGATTTTATCAAAAGATAAAAGCAAACCACCAGCTTCAATAATTATTCAGCTCAAAGTATCCAAATGCAGATATCTTCTACATGTTGCTGCTTGTTCAGTAGTAATGTATTTCAGATTAATCAATTAGAAAATGAATTAGTATTAGTATTAGAAAATGAATGAAGATAGTTTTGTGCTAAGTAATATTTCAAGTGTGTTTGTCTGGAAAAATTCAGTAAGTCAATTCTTAAGAATTTTATAGCTCCTTAGATGTTAAAATAGTGGAAATGATAAACTTCATTGGATTTCATAATCCTTCATGCACTCATATTTCTAGGAAGATTACAGAATTACCCTTGTTTGTATGAATATTTACCATTATTACTATGTATAGTCCCTTATAAAAAGCAGAGTTGTTCATAGTAAGGAAATTGAGTATGGAGATAAGTGTTTTCCTAAAACCTTGAATCTCTGATGTAGAAAAAATATATTCTTAATTAGGTTCCTTAGAGTAAATATGAAATAATAAGATAATTTATTCATATTTAGATGAAAAAGGTATTCTATAAGAAAAACCTTTTTTGCATTCTGCAGTGAGAACTAGAGATAGACTCGACTCAGTCCTCTGTGTAAAGATGTGGCAGCAATAGATTTCTTCTATCCTTAGCTGTACATTGCTAATTTACTCTCCACCTCTCACAATGATGTATAACAGTTTTCAATGTTTGAAATAGCCTTCAGAAAGTTCTCCCTATTCTTTCTCTATAAACATAACTTAAAAGAAATGTAATTTTCAGTAACAATGGTATTGTTACAGATTAGAAAAGTAGGACATAAAAGGGCAGCCTGTATTATGAGCTTAAATTTGATTAATACACACTTTCAGAGAAATCTGAGTCACCAAGAAAACAGTATGTTTTAGCTAGGCAGAATTTAGAACAGCAAATATTATGCATACATAAAGAGAAAAATCATAACTACATTCCTTTAGTTTAAAAAATCAACGTACACTGCATAGCTCCTATACCAGCCATGAAACAACCATTTTATTGCAATGCCCCTTTACACGGATGGAAGTGCCTTCACTTCATTAAAATCAGCATCTGACAATGAAATGACTTTTAAAACCAGATCTTCTTCTGTAAAAGGTTTTTTGGTAGATGAACATAAAATAGGAGTAAAAGAATATCCATAATTTTGATTTAGTTCTCTGTGTTTATTTTCTGTATATGCTTTCTTTCTCAGTCAAAAATTTTTCCTGAGGAAGAGTCCTGTATTCTACCTTGCTTAGCAGAATATTTTAGCACAATATAAAATATACTTTGAAATAGCCTACATTTTTCGGGGTTTGGTATTTGCAAATATAAACACAATGAAAAATATTTGATGAGTCACACGCAAGCTGCTGAAAGACTAGTCCATAAATGTTGGAGAGTGCATAAATGAAAAAACAAGACTTTCAGAATACCTGTCATTCAAATATTACAATAGCAGGGACAGTAATGCAATCTAAGTATATTTAATTTGGTGCTATTTATTCACTTACATGGTATGCTTGTTATTCAATTTCTTTTAATAGGGTATATGCTGCTTTTTCATCAAAGTCAGAAACACAAACATCTTCCCAATATTGACTGGGCTAGAGACATAAATCTCTTAAATCTGAGTGTTATTCTCCTCTTACTTACTTTCATTTGAATTTCAAATCACTACAATGGTTATTGCACTCTCATAATATACTTTCACTAAAATCAGTGCTTTGAAATGCCATTCGGAGGGACCTAAACAGGTTGAAGAGTTGGGCAGAGAGAAACCTCACGAGGTTCAACAGGG
>VZSG01000947.1:0-10134 GCA_013398315.1 Nothoprocta pentlandii
TAAAAAAAAAAAGCAACAAAGCTTTCGCCTTCCTTATCTAGAGATCTCCGTTCTCACCTCCTTAGCTGCTTGGTGCTGTTTTAACCCTGCACATACAAGTAGTTATTAGAAGCATTATTAAGAATCGGATCCTTCAACACGTTTAAGAATTATATTATTATTACAAATAAGACCAAAAATTAGATTTTATAGTTAAATATTCTGTGAGCCAGACAAAGGGGGTTTACTGTACAAGCGATTGTGCATTTCTTTCTTTTTTTTTGTAAAAAAAAAGCAAATTATAGTGCAAAGCAAAAATCGTTGGCCTGTCTCGTGACCATTTGCATACAACAGAGGTGCGTATATTTACACCTTCACATGACAGTATGTCATAAAAACATGGTTGCCATTGCTTTTTTTTTTTTCTTTTTCTTTTTTAAAATCCACTACGAACAGTCTTAAATTAACCTCGTACCGTGAATGCCTTGGGTTTCCTTTGTGCTTCCCACCGGAGGCGCGATGGTAGGAGAAAGGCAAATGCCTGGAAACGCGGGCTGCGGCGCCCAGGCCGGGGCACGTTGCAGTTTGCTGGGATAGGGTGGGTTTTTTACCTTTTTTTTTCTTTTTTATTTTGCTGTTTTTCCTGGATAACGTTTTTTTCAGGAGCGGCCAGCGCAGCCGCTCGGCGGTGCCGTTGGGAAGCTCCGCGCCGCAGCTGTGGGGCTGCCGATGGGGGTCACGGCGTTACGCACCGGCGTGGACGGGACGGGGCAGCGGCGTGGGCAGAATTCCTGCTGGTCCGGGAGGCGCTGGAGCCTTGTGCAGGGACTCGGAGGTAAAACCGGCTCCCTCGGACCTTTCCCGCGCAGCCGGGGCCGGGAAACCCAGAGCCGGCCCTAAATCCTTAAATCCTAAATCCAGGCAAAACTTCCACGTGAGGCCACTAAAGTGGGCCTGGGGGTGCCCTTCCCGGTGCCCGGCTGCCCTCGGCCTCCGTGGCAGTGCCGTCGGGATTGCAAATCCCTTGGGAGCGCAAGGGCCGGAGCCTCCGGGGGCTGCGCTGCGCTGAGGACGGGCCAGCAGCACCGGGAGCGGCCGCTCCTCAATTCACTCATCTGCAGCAAACACATACCCGTGCTCCGGGGCACTTTTGGGGAAAAGAGGATGGGAAAGAAGGGGACGGGATGGACAACAGCCACCAGCAGCACTTCACGCTGCGCCCACCACCCAGGGGCTGATTAAAGATCGCTCCGTTCGCCAAAGCTCCGTGAGAGCTTTTGCAAGTCCTTTCTTAATGAGAAACAAAACGCATCATGAGTTGCTCCGTTCCGGGGGGATCCCTGGGAAAGGATCGGAAGAGAAAGAGGCGGCTTCGCCACAAGCTGCATGTGCATCTCCATGATCCGGGTCGTGCCGGCCGCCGCTTCCCGGAGCCCTGCGGAGAGGCCGGGACCAAGGAGCAAAGGAAACACAGCGAGCCACATCTCCTTAAAAAGGACATCTCGTTTGTAAACATAGAGCAGGGGCTGGGGGGCTCTGCCAGGCCCGGGAGCAACCACGTTCCTGCTCGGAAAGGAACAGCAGTGACAAGAGGGACAAGGCCACGTGTGGCACCAAGGAGAGGTGCCGGCGCCGGTGCCAGCGCCCCCGTGGACGTGGCTGCTGCCGGCAGAGCCGCCCCGGCCCCCGCGGGCTGTAAACCAGGCTCCATACCGGCCCCCAGCTCTTTGGTGGCCAGGGGCCCAAAGCGGTGGGCAGGGAGGGACAGGAGCCTAAGGGAATTGCTTGCTTTGCTTCGGATTCTTTTTTTTCCTTTGTGTTTTTGCAGTTCAGTCTTCCTGCGTTGGCAGACGGGGCGGCTTGGCCGATTCCTGCACTTTCGTCCTCTCTGGACACCTCAGGCTGTGCAGAAGGGCAATTTTTTTTTTTTTTTTTTTTAATCTTTTCACTGTTTTGTGCGGGGAAGATGAGATGACTGAGAAGTGTTCTGTAATAAACAAATATCTGATTCCACATAGCTTTTTTTTTTCTTTTTTAAAATGTTTCCTATGTACAATCCACATTTTTAAACCACATGGGAGCAACCACATCAAGCGACGAATTCAAGCCTCAAGGGCGTTCATCTTGAAATGTAACGCAGGTCCTGGTCCGTCTTCACTTGATGCTCACCCATGCTTGCATGCAAAGGATCCTGGTTGGCTTTTGGATTGGGAAGACTTTGGGTCATCTGTTCCCTAGGCATCGTTTCACTCTATTCACTAGCCGAAGGAGTAACCTAATGGTGGCTGTTTGATGAAGATAAAGCTCTCAGGGTCTGGTTGAGTTCCTCCTAGTAAGGTCTCCAGACCGACTCATCCATCCTCCCAGTGGTGGTCATGGTGGTTGGCGAGTTACTGTGGCTCCCGTCCGCGTCCACCCCGTCGTTCTGGTTGCCCAGGTTGGGATTCATCAAGTTGTTGCCCGCCGAGGCGCTCGTACAGGACGAGAGCATGCGGGTGGGCGAGCGCTCGCCGCCGGCCACCATGGAGAACTGGTAGGAGCCCGACGACGTGCCGTAGTAGAGGTGGTAGGGAGAGGGGTTGGCCTGGAAGGGCCCGCTCTGGTTCTGCGTGGAGCCGGGGTACGGGGGCGGCAGGTAGGTGTGGTGGAAGCGCGTGGTGGCCGGCATGCTGCTCATGCTGATGCCGCCGATGCCCGTGGCCGAGGGCGTCGCGGTGTAGGGGAAGGCCGCGGACATGGCGCCGGGGTAATGCATGCGTGGGTCGGAGAAGCGCGTCTCCGTGAGCGCCGGCAGCGCCGGGAAGGAGCGCTCGAACTGCCGCGGGTCGGAGAAGGGGCTCAGATCCGACGTGCCTGTGCGGGGGCAAGCAGAGAGCGGGCGGTTAGGGCTCTGTCCGCGGCTTTTCCCAGGCCCCGCCGGCCGCTTCCACGGCAAAGAGCTGCCCAAAGGTTGCGTGCCCATCCCTGCATGCAGGGCACCACCTGCCCGAGGAACTGAGGCCATAGGGAAAAGCGCCTCGGATCTGCCAGGGAAGAGAGCTGGAGAACTTCAACACAAAATCCCCAAACCATTTGTTTAAGTTGGTCCCATTTCCTGTCCTAAAATTTGTTACTTCCTATCCAAGAAGGGACACGACTAAGCTGACTTCTCCAGGGGTCTATTCATCTCTGGCTGATTTAAAAAAAAAAATCTTCATAAACACAGGAAAAAAAAATGTTTAGCCTTTACATGCTGTGTAGTAAATAAATGGATGCAGGCCCCAGACGGCTGGTCCCCGAGCTGGTCGGTGCTGTATATACACACGCACACGGAGGCAGGGAGGAAAGCTGGAGTCCAGACCAGCCTGCTAAGCCTTCTTGTGGGTGGCCTGTTCGTGCTGATACCATCAGGGGATGGAGCTGATAAACACACAGCTGAAAAGTCCCGAGCGAGGAGCCACGATATCCCCCTGCTCGCTTTGCACTGTGTATTTTTCTCCTTCCAAGAGGATAAAGAAAGTGAGAATTGCAGGCTCTCTTCTGCTGGGGGGAAGGGAGGTTTGGGTGAGGCTGGTGAGATGATGTCCAGCTCCCTCGGCTCCTGAAGGAGCCAGGACTTTGCTTCTGCAGATGTAAACCCAAAGGCACCTTGTTAATGTGAGTGCATAGGGATACCTGCAGGGTGTCGTTGGGTCCTCGGGGGAGCCCAGACTAGAAAAGCCACTCTGGAAGTTCCTTGAGCACCTCAAGGGTTTTTTTGGAGGGGTTTGTCCCTGCTCTCGTAAAACCTGTGCCACGGAGACCCAACTATTCCCCCAGTCCGTGCTCTGAAGGAGGACACATGCTAAAAGGCAGGGTGAAAAAGCACGAAATTGTGCTGTGCCAGGGTCTCCAGCATGTTCAGCATATTTATGATGCTGAGAGCTAACACATAAAAGCTTGTTTATCCCTACAGAGCAAATCTAGCCAGAAAGACTATTAGCTATCGCTGTCTGTCACATCAGCTGGATTCTCAATCAACTCCCAGTGAGAAAATGTGTGATGAATACAATAAACTCATTTGTTATTCTTAGATATGCATGTGTATACATACATATATACATATGCACATTTACATTTAGATTTGTATGTATACAGATATGTTATATATATATACATATATATATATATATACTTGTTAAGATGAAACCGTTTTGGCTTCTCAGAGTGATCAACAGCTTTTATTCCCCTCCTGAGCACGTCCTGAAACGGAGGAGCATTCCCATTCCTGCAGGAATGCTGGAGGGCGCCCCTGCCCTCCACTGCCTTCTCCCCTAGAGCTGCCAGCTTGGATCTGAGCACCCAGGATGGTGCTCCAGGCCCTGGTGGAAAGAAGCACCCAAGGAAACTCCTTCTGGCAAACAGCAGTGAAGGAGGAGCAGATCAGGAGGGGATGTTTGACACTCTCTAAACCCGGGTGATGTCTTCAGCCACTGGTTCCTGGCTGGAGAAGAGGCTGTGGGTTCCTCCCCGCCCTGCAGCCGCGGTGCTGGCCGCGCTCAGAGCATGCACCCACGCTGGCTCCATGGAGCAGAGAGGCGGGGAGCAGCCCGGCGGGGAGCGTGGCTGTGGTTTTGGGGTGAGATAAGAGGGGAGCAGCTCAGGGCCGAGCCACTCCGACGACGGCCGCTCCCATGGCCTGCGAGGGCAGACGGCGCCAACGGGGAGCGTGCTTGGGCTGGCTGCAAACCCACTACTTGGCCACGAAGGTTTACGGCAGACCAAAGAAAACTCACTTTTCCACCCCAGCCTATCGGTAGGACAACCAAAGAAAACTCACTTTTCCACCCCAGCCTATCGGTAGGACACTTTATCCTGTGTCACAGCCACGATGCCAGCAACACTGTTGGCAGGAGCTGGCACACAAGGCTTGGAGGTCATCTCACCAAGGCCAATCCGACCAGTGCAACCCACCAGTGCCATCAGGATTAAGGTCGGACCAAAATCCTAGCTGGATTTGGTGTGCACTACCACGGTCAGCAAACCTCCTCCTCACCCGTCCCAGCAGCCAGCGGTTTGGCCACATTTTGGACTAGTCCCCAAATCCCCGGGGGCTCCCCAGTCCTCCCAGCTCGCCCATCACCGCCTCTCCCAGCAAAAAGCGATGATCTCTGGCGAGAAGAGTGCTCTCCTTCATTAGGCTTCATACGCCCATAAATAATATCCCGTAAAATGCAAACTGAAATAAAGCCTAAGTGCTCAGGGCACATTTCCCTTTTCCTCTATAACACTCTCAAAGGTTTCTTTTTTAATTATTATTATTCTTTTTTAAAGGCTGCGTTTTATTGGCCCGAATTTGGCAATCAGTGCTGGCGAGCAAGGGTATTAATTACGGGCTGCGTGTGCAGGGAGCAAGGGGCACCCGGCACCATCACCCACCAGTGAGTGCTCTGAAGAGCCACCCGGCATCCGCGAGCTGGTCTGAGGGATGTTAAAAAACGGAAAATAAAATAAAATACACCCCAAAATAACTAAAAAAGGCGACGAGCGCGTGGTGGCACCGCCTGTTTGTCCGATCCCCACAGGGCTGCCCTCGTCTCCCGCCGGCCCCCCTCAGGACGCGCAATGGCCGCTAGAGGGAGCCGCGCCCGCGGGAAGGCGCCCGGCGCCGCAGCCTCGCATGGCGGTGTCCCCATGACGGAGCTGCCCCCTCCATGTTAATGCCCTCACACGGCGCTGCTCCCCATGGCGGTGTCCCCATGAGGGAGGTTGTCCCCTGCATGCCGATACCCTCGCACGGCACTGCCCCCATGGCGGTGTCCCCATGAGGGAGCTGCCCCTTCCATGTCGATGCCCTCCCACGGTGCTGATCCCCTCCATTTTAGTGTCCCCATGAGGGAGCTGTGCCCTCCATGTCGATGCCCTCCCATGGTGCTGCCCCTCCATGTTGATGCCCACACAGGGGGCTGCCCCCTCCATGTTAATGCCCTCGCATAGCTCTGCCCCCCATGGTGGTATCCCCATGAGGGAGGTTATCCCCTCCATGTCGATGCCATCTCATGGTGCTGCCTCCCATGGCGGTGTTCCCATGAGGAAGGTTGTCCCTTCCATGTCGATGCCCTCACGCGGCGCTGCCCCCTCCAGTTTGGTGTCCCCATGAGGAGGGCTGCCCCCTCCATGTCGATGCCCTCTCACGGCGCTGCCCCCCCATGTCGATGCCCACACAGGGGGCTGCCCCCTCCATGTTAATGCCCTCACACGGGGCTGCCCCTCTCCATGCCCCTCTCATCTCTTCCTCCGTCTTCCACTGCGGGGTCTTTCCAACAGCTCTGCCACCCCACGGGGCCCTCGGGCTGCTGTGAACAACCCGACCGTCCTGGCGGATGAGAGCCCCCATCCTCACCACGCTGCCCAACGCCGGCGGGGGCTTCCCTGCCGCGCAGAGCCCCGCTTGGCTCCACAACAGCCCCAGTGTTTCCAAACCAAACAACTACATCGACGTACGCCATAACCACCTCATTCCACAGCGGAGAAACCCTCTGCCACGTTCTGCCAACTATCAAGCAGCCACGCAGGGCGAACAACAGGCGCAGTGAGTGCCAGGAAAATAGGAACCGCCGCCGTCTTGGGCCCCGCGCCGCCTTTGCCATCGCAGCTGACAACACGTTTTAATGTCACATCTCATTGTCTCCTTCTCAAACACACACAGAGCACAGTGCGTCTAAAACACACATCTGCGTGGTAGCGTCGACGCCGAGAATTTACTACGGTTCGCCTTGCTTACTGTCCAACCCCCATTTGCTTTTTTGGACCCTGGCAATCCGAGCTTGAGTATTTCAGTTGTCCAGTTGCCAATCAAAATATTTGAAGGAAATGTTTATTTTCTTCTCGAAATCACACCAGCTGCTGCACTAACTGAATAAGCCCATTTAGCTGTAAGAATTTAACCATTGTACGAGTGAATTGAGTCCCCCAACCACTCCAAAATCTGACCCAATCTATCAGCGGAAATGTCAATGTTTTGGATGGGAGTTTGGGGAAGTGTGGAATGTGTATTAAATAAAAGCCATGTAAAGGTCAGAGCCCCGATTAGTAATGCCACTGTCTCCTCGTTAGGCCCGGGCTGCCCAGGGGACCCCGTAGGCCAGGACACACCCGAGTATTTAATTGTGCAGCTGCAAATTGCACTTCTTGAGGACCCTCAAGTCTCCCCCCGCGGACCCCCTTGCACCGGGAAATGGGCGTTCGGAGCTGCGGAGCCCTCTTCCAGATAAAACAACTGGGCTCCAGTGACAGCAGCTTTATTTTCGCCCCAGCCTCGCAGACAATACAGGCCTTTTCTCGGCTTGATGGCAGGGAGATAAATGGGAAGGGCCGCGTTTGAGCGGCTGCACAGTGAAGGCAGGCAGACTGCGGCAGGTCTGTGGCGAGAGCTGGGCTGGCAAGGAGGGGATGGGCTGCGAGCGCCAAGGTTGGGAGGCTGCTTCGCGGGCAGCAAACCGCAGAGGACAGCCTGGGTGTGATCAGCCTCCTCCCTTTAGACCAGGCCTGGGAGCTTCCTGAGCAGCTCCCGCGCTGATGGCTCTAAGCAGCCTCCCCTGGAAGCCCTTCTGGGGCACGGGCAGCCGGGGCTGGTCCCACCACGCTCCGCTTGCCAGGTGCCTCGGGGGAGAGTCCGTGCCATTCCTTCACGTGGGCATCCCTGGGCAAAGTCTCTGATAGATTAGCTAGTCCTGCTGCTTCTCTGCTTGCCCGTTGCTTCCTGCAGGGGCTGCCCCAGGAATCACTGTGCCCGGATGCTTGGCTCACTGTCCAAGAACTTGCCTGCCCTTCAGATCTCCCTGTGAAAGTTGTGAAAGTGAACAGCACTTAAGTAAGTCCAGCCCTGCAAAGCAGCTGGAACTTAACTGTGGCTCCAAACACAGGGAAAAAAAAGGTCTGTTCTGTCTGGATGGTGAACAGAGCAAAACCGAGCTCAGCACCTGCCAGGCTGCAGTTTTTGAGGAGCACTGAGGGGCAACTGAACAGCAAGCTAATGCAGTGCCCGGAGCACAGCGTTAAGGATGTGCAGCAGGAGCAGCATTACATGGGGACGAGCAGTCACACAAGGAATGTGAGCAACCCCATGGTGCCAAAACCTTACTCTGTGAAGGCCCTTTTGGAGATGGGGATGTGGGGAACACCCAGGGGCTTCTCCGGGCTAACAGCAACAGACCTGAGTCCATGCGGGTACTACGCAACGCAAACGAACGCCTGTGGCGATGGCACAGAAAGCATAAAGGGAATTTAAAGGCAGCTTCGTAGCATGGACCTCTCCTAGTATGTCTAGCATACAGCTATCTTGAGCATATCTCACTGTTTTATTTATATGCATATACATGTCTTGCTAAATTGTCATGAAACGTCTTGCCCGGGGCAGGGGGAAATCTCCCTTCCTGCCCTGTGCCGTGATGATTGACGACAATGTAAACACTAAGGGAACGTTACGCCTATGTGTATAACAGTGCTGCGCGCGAGCGCGAGGCGGAGCGCCCGCAGAAATCCTCTCCTTACATGCACCTCCAGCTATTCTGTCTGCCCTCCTCTCAGCGCCGCTTGGACCTCTAAGTGTCTTGCAGCATTTTGCTGACCGCTTTTCCTCTCTGCTCCCTTTGTGCCGGCCCCATGGGGGGCAGGAGGAGGCTCATGGGGAGCAGGAGGACCATGGGGAGCAGGAGGAGGTCCATGGGGAACAGGAGGAGGCCTGATGGGGAGCAGGAGGAGGTCCATGAGGAGCAGGAGGCCCATGGGGAGCAGAAGGAGGCCCATGGGGAGCAGGAGGAGGCAGGTAGCCCCGGCCGTGCGCGGGGGGACGGCGGGAGGCGCGCGCCGCCGTCGCTGCACGCACAGCTCATCTCCGGAGAGGTGCCGCTCGCCCGCCGCCCACGCGCGCTCTCACGCCTCTGCCGCCTATGTGAACAAGTTCATTCGTTTCCAAGGCAGAGCCAGCTAAAAAAGAAAACGGCCCCTTCCTCCCACCCTGTGAAAAAGAGAGCAAAAAAAGAGCTTTTTTTTTTTGAAGGGGGGTGGGGGAAAGGTGTTGAAAAAAATGAGGGTGTGAACAGCATCCGTTGTTACACACCCCGGGAGCAATTGTTCTATATCTGATAGAAGCAGCTCACGGACCCGCTGCAAGAACTTCCTCTGTAGGGTCAGAAAAAAAGAAAAAAGGCCCCAAAAACACAACAGCCAAAGCAAAACACAGCAGCACTCCCGGAGCCGCTGCGGCAGCGCGAGCGCCTGCGCCGAGCACGGCCGCCGCTGCTCGGCTTTCCAAGCCTCTTGAAACAGCGTGGGCTTCTGTGCAGGCGCTCTCAGCCCCAAACCTCCTTGCAAGATAGATAAGTGCCACAAACCCAGCGTCACCCTCCCGCGCCCTTTCCGAGCATTTGCAATCAGATCCCAACTACCCCTGGCAACGGAGTGTGAGGGAGTGGAGTAGAGGCATTGCGAGCTCTTCCTGCCCCAGCGAACCGTGCACCACATCGCAACGTCCTCTGCAAACTGAAGGGCGGCCC
Organism: Nothoprocta pentlandii; assembly: GCA_013398315.1. Taxonomy (NCBI): domain Eukaryota; kingdom Metazoa; phylum Chordata; class Aves; order Tinamiformes; family Tinamidae; genus Nothoprocta; species Nothoprocta pentlandii. The sequence continues at coordinate 9,495 of VZSG01000947.1, forward strand.
GGAGGGTGTTCCCTCCGCCCCAGGTTTCTGGGGAGGACCTCGATTCTCACAGCAACCTGGGCTAGGTCAGCCCCATCTCCTGCGCCAACACCGTCCTTCCAAGCTTGCCTTAGCTCTTCTCCCTGCCCAGTGTTTACCCCTCCATGTATTTATACAGTGCAAGCAGCTTCGCTCCCAGCCCACCCTTTGCCAGACTAAACAAGCGACGCTCTTCCAGCCTCTTCCCCTGCAACGCGCTCATCTCCCATTCCCATCCCCAGCACCCCTTCTCGCCCACATGCCCCGGGTCCACCTGCCACGCACAGCGCCCAGCCCTGCTCTGTCCTGCAACGCTAATGAATAAGCTAACGGTGCTAATTGGAGCGGGTGGGTGGGCTGGAGGAGAAGAGGAGCTGCAGTAGCGCTTTGATTGCGGGCACTCCCTCTGGCCTGCCTCTGCTTTGCTCCTTACCTGTATTCAAAGGGTATTTAAAAAAAATTAACAAGCCCTGACTACATAAAAGGAAGTAGCAGAATTTACAACCCAGCCTGCAGCTAGACCACCTTGCCTGCCGAGCAGGTTTGGGCCAGGCCGCGGCTGCCATGGGAAACGCGCTGCAGCGCGCGGCGCTCACGGGGCTGCCGCTGACGGCGCTGCACG